>LXGT01000492.1:0-16226 GCA_001640655.1 Endoconidiophora laricicola
GGGGGGGAGGGAGGGAGGGGGGTTGAGCCAGTTAACGTGATGATCCGAGACTACACAGTATCGAGAATACCAGAGATATCATAACTACAATGGAGACACCGGGTTTAAAGCCTAGAGTCAGCACTGTGTGCCACTGAATGGTACAGAGACAGTTTTGGTGGCACATGATGTTATCCCCGTCTCCAGTGTCTTCGTCATTATCGCTATCTGATGTAGGACCATGCCCACTCAAGGCTGAACGGGAATAGGGCCATCTTGTAGCTAGCTTTAGGAAAGCATATCTAGATATATTCTTCAGCTATCTCTCAAATGGTTAGCTAGAAAGATCTTGTTATGTAGATAGATATCATGGCGGCGCGCTTGTGGAACGATGCTAACTTGCATATTTTAGCACATAAAGATAGATGATTACAGGAAGACAAATACTTGCGGCTTGCTATTCAATGGCACATCTGAACAGGACAGATTATGGCTATTACATGTATACAAATCAGCTGTTGGCGCTAGCTTCAAGTTACATCCAGGATTTACATACCAGCCTGATGTTGGCCCGGCTTGGCTTGGCTGATAGCACGTTCTTGTTTCTTAGCCGAATATTACACAGCAGTAAGTAACTGCCACTAGACTTTGGCCTCAAGTTTAGCATCTTAGTACTGCTTGCCAGAGACATCAAGAATGGGATAAACATTGTCTAAGAAACTACTTAGGTATCAGCAACGTGTAATGAGTTCATGCCGTGAACCCAGGCCGGGTCGCGCATTCATCTGAGAAATCAAGAAACTAGAGTCTTCAATAACCTGCAACATGCATAAGTGGATAACGACCGCCTCATCCAGAGACCGTTGGGTACAGATCCGGACTTACTACTGTTGGGCCTCCATCACTCTTACATAACTAGTAGTCACCGTCTCACAGACGGCTAGACGTCGGAATTCCACACATGGATGCAAGTGGTCGCTCATTAGGCATTCGCGCGCCCGGAATCTACTTTGTACCATGCCGTGCTACCGGCACTAACCGGACTTTAAAGTTCGATGAGCACCTATGCTGGTTATAGTCTGTAATATAGCTCTGCGGTATCGGACAAGTGTCACGTCGTACTAAATTGGTCAAATGACATTTTATAACTGAAGCCAGCAGAACTATCTTGGCATGATGATATTGGATATGTCTTCATAGCTTATTTGCTGTAAAGAATAAAATAGGTATTTTACAAGCTATAAAGTATTTCGTTGATATGATAATAACTACGGTTGATGTTGCCTGAAAAACTCTAAATGATGCAGGAATATCAGCATAGTAACTAACAAACTACTCTTGAAACAATAAGGTTATGTGAACCTTCCAATTAGAGATATAGGCTATTAATACGAATTCATGAAGATATATATACCATGACTGCGGAAGCGCGTTTCCTGCGAAAGGCTAGTGCCTAAAAGAGTCTCCAAGTTACCTATTGTTATCGTAGGGTTGATACATCTTGCCCAGATAAACACTGTGATAGGCGAGGTAGTTGTCGGTCTGTCCTGAATATATAATCAATCACAATCACGCAAGAAGTTCTTATGTTTCCTTGATTTCGATCTACTTTACAATAGTACATAACAGATGGTTCTAGATGATGATTTGGACTTTTTAGGCATTGACATATCACGAAACCGCCAATGAACTAGATCAATGAGTAACCTAGCTGTGATACGCTCTGACAAGTTGTTGAAGCAAGTTGGTAGAGTTGCTCGGAGATGTTGCGTTAGTCAACAAACAAAGGAATCTCCTTCAAACTTTGTCTAGCATTATGCTCATATGTCGGTGCAGTTTGTTAGTAACTTAAACTTACATGATCAACGGCCATTAATTGAGGACGGGCCTAGTCCCTGGTTAGTCGAAACATAACGGCAACTTGCTTACAGTCGATGTCACTATTTGTCAAAGCGATAACTTAGTTTATCTTTAACAATGTCGCTAGCATCTAACATAGCTCACAGATATATGTGTTCAAGTCATGGAAGTCATGGTTGCCACGAATCTATCTACCAAGTTCTGGGAAAATAAGGCATGGCCACTTGAACATCAATTCGTTTTCAGCAAGCCTTATATCATGCGTTACAAGATACCTGCTTCACTAACCCACCTGTATGTACTGGTAAGATAGATCAAACATGGAGAGAAAAAGGCTAAAGCTTGGCAACTAGCACTAAACTTTATAACAGATTACGTAGTTGACCTACTGGTATGCAGTTCAATTGCTATTTTATAGATACCATATATTGGCAGCAGGGTTAATTATACATAGCCATATACCCACTCCCCCCCCCCCCCCCCCCCAAACGAGTACAAGTCCCCAGTTTATGCCTATAACATCGAAGTTCAGACAACACCTGACTACCTATGAGGCCTGTCAAGCCCAACCGAGATATATAACCCAAAGTATGGAACGAGTGGTTGAAGGTTACCTCTACTTATCAGAATGATGATATGCGGGCCTTCCTCTACAACTTAGTTATAATATGTTCCAAGTTCAAATTAACTGCAAGAGATAAAGGCCTTGAACTCCTAGTTGTATAAGCCTGCCTGTTGGTTGAGAGATCAAATTTTGATGTCACATGAAACCCTAACGATCTATAATGTTTTGATGTCATAATAACCCTGACAAAACAAGTGTACAATTCACCTCATATAAACTAGTTAGGTGGGATTAGCTGTCGATGATTGTATTTGATTTGGCAACGCAAAGTCTGCATTCCAAGGGTCTCGAAGTAATCGAACTGCCAACAGTGTATGTGTATACAATGCTTACTCACAAGGTAACGCAATCAAACGACGCTAGAATAAAAAAAAGCTTCCAAGATTGCGGCCCGCTGGCAGCTAACCAGACGTACGCATTTCTCCCTCGCTTCATCTTATCTTCTTTCTCCCTCTGGCTTTCAAAACGTTAATGCGTGCGCAGCGGGCGAGCCAATGAATAAGATGTAAGCGATATCGCCGGCAGTTTCTCTGGCAACATATTGTCTGTATCAAGACAAGGTTATGTATGGCGTTTACGTACAGGACGAGTGTTAGACAGGTGGCATGACGTGCTATTTCTAAGAAGTCAGTGAAGGAATTACACGTGAGAACTTGCCGAACAAGATATTTGTGATCATTTCGACTTGTCTTCCCCAGAGCAAGCGTATTTGTCCTGTCTTATGTTATACTCTTGGTTTGGCGACCTCGGAACCAAAGTTGGACGAACCAAGCCGAAAATTGGTTACGGCCACTTGTTAGAGGCCCAATAGGAAAAAAAGCACACAAGACCAATTGGCATACGGAAGATTTTTTGTATTATTATAAAAAATTTTTAAAGCGACTCAGGACTGAACCTATATACCCTATTGAAAAGATGTAGTTTTGCTATATATAAAGTCAAATATTTAGAAGAATCAAGACATTGTTTACTTTTAGGACTAAGTAAACAATCATTCACAAAATAAACATCGGGTTTTTTTTGTCCCATGATACACACTAACCGCTAATTAAGCTCAACTCGGGTAAATGGCAAACTTTGAGGCGTTAAATACAAACAATAACTGCGACGAACTTCTGGTAACAAAAAAGCTTAGCCTACAGACCGGCTTTGTAGGACAAAAATCCATCTTATCGGCAGGTGCAGTGGAGTTCGGAAACTGGATTTGAAATCCGTGGTTGTGATCTTTTATTGATTTTCTTCTTCCTTTTCTGGCATAGTTCTATATTTTCACGGAAAGGGCGCGGAATTAGCCATGTACCGCCATATATTTACGTAGTAAAAGCGGACTTGGCCTGTAGCCAGTCGGACTGGCTTATAGAAATACACTCAAGAGGGTTCTCCTTCTTCATCTGCCAAGCTGTTCCTACCGAGAGAACAAAGGGTATATATATGCTAGCTGTAATATGCTTGTCGCCCTTGTCCTGGGCGGTGAAGTAAGGCTTGGCGATGCTCGAGCGGAGATCCTCATATATGTATATTTGATGAACGGGAACGAACATAGGAGGTAACTACTAGCACCAAAAAAAAATCGACTAACGGCGGTGATGGCAATCCCGACGACCTCAGATATCTCGAAAGACCCGAACCAGATTTTTGTAGCGCTAGTCCGGAAGCCAGATTCTGTCAGCAATGTGCAGGTAAAAAAGATTGTATATAAGAAGATGAAGGAATCTCTATAAACCGCATGCACAATCTGTTGCTTATAGATCGTATTTTCCTGTAAAAAATTCCAACTAGTATGACGGTCACGAAATCCTCGCACAGACACATGATCTGGACTGTAAGACGGACATTATGATGGATGACGAGATGATTTTTCAAGAATGAGCAAGTTGAATAGACGAAGGTGGCTCGTTGGGGAGACGGAACAAAATTGTAGACGGCATGCATGATAGTATGATAGTGAGTTGTGATAGAGATACATAGACGAATTGATTATTACATCTAAGCTAAAAGCCGGAGCAGCATACTATCTTTTCCCTAAGGGGGAGCGGGATCATAATAATACATACATACAATTGACTGATATCTGACCGGCATGGTCGTTCTTTTGCTTCTGTTGGTTCGCAAAATCCTTATCAGGCGCACCTGATACATTAATAGTCCGTGCTAAAAGAAAAGCAAAGAAACCAAGACTGAAGATGTGCGCAGCTAAGAAGAACCTTGACCTTCTCGTCATAGTTTATAAGTTTTTTTAGAGAATCTTGACCGTACTCAGTCTAGAGTTTAAACAATCATCGCTATCACGAGGTTACGTTTTGGCACAGCATTTGAAAGGACTTTGTGCACCACTGGTATTACAAGTTGTACAGGTAGTATTAGTAGTTCGGGCACATATTTTGAGATTTTTTTTCGGTGCATCAGTAGTTAGAGGGGAAACAAAGAATATGAATAAGAAGCTCTGAACATTACCGCTGTTTAGCGGCAGAAGAAGACAAACATGTATGGAGGGAGAGGTGTACGTCGTAATTCAACTAAATGAGTTATTGCTACTGTAGCATCTGCACGGCCTGCATGCGTGTGCATCATTTTATTCTATGATGAAAACACTGGGGACGTGTCGACATATATAAGCTGACCTACCAGACAACTACGTAGTTACTACTAGCAAACACTAGGGGAAGCGATGTGGTATAAGTACTTTCTATCAGATACATAGTAGCAGAAAGGCACTTAACAAAAAGCACATGAAAATGGGTAGAAGTAGTAGAACCGTAGTCTAGACCAGACTTTGTAGTAATATGCCACAAATAGCGTTTGCAAAGTAGGGTTGACGCATATGCCAAGAAAAGAGCGCCATGTCTCCATATGTTTATATTTGCTATAGATGTTACGCCAGATACAAACGGGACGGAGTGAGATTTAGCCTGGCCTCAAAAAAGTACTTGCGGACGATGATCAGTGATAGTATAGGCTCTTGGAGGCTCTAGATACATACATACCCGGGACTTGGAATAAGACGAAAAAGAGGAGCATTGGGGGGGGGGGGGGGGGGCTACTCTCTATGCGTACTTTTAGCACAGTCACGGGGAGCGAGAAAGACAGCGGATTTTAGAAAGTGACTGCACATACGGAAAAGGGACGACTAAGAGATAACAAAGGATGGACATAAACAGTTCAAACAAGGATTAGAAAAAGTGGGCAGTATGACTGTATATCAGGTGCTGAGTGGTCGCTTGCTACATAGTAGAGCTTTCCATGTAGAGACGGTCTATGATATTCTTTTCTGCTTCATATCTGGAATAGCTAGAGTTAGACAGGCATATATCTAATTGACATCATCTTTTTTTAGTATTCTCAAGCCTCAGGTTGAGAGGATGAGGGGTTCCGTTTCTTTCATGTTTCTTTCATGAGGGTAACGAAAGCCAAAGACGACATATACACCCTAGTAAAGAGAGAGGGGAGGAGGCTTGTCTCATTGGTTTTTGTTTTGTCATTATCTACCAACCTTTGAGTATGACGGAATTTCCCGTCTGGCCTTTGAGTAGAATTAGTATTACATAGGCGGGTCATACCAAGTGGCAGGTCGGGCAAGTACATACTAGTAGTACCAACAAGCCAAACTTCTTATTATCCTGGTTACATATCATGTACAAATGTTGTTACTCGTGCGTAGAACGGGATGAAGCAACTTAGTATACTACTACTACTACTTAGCGCCAAGTACAAGCTTATAAACATCCAATCCCGTTCGCACTTATAACATATTATATCCCGTTGTGGTCTGTGTTCTTTGGATGGCTTGACGGTAAGTGCTTTATCTCTTCGGCCCGTGAGATCTATGTATAACTGGTGTTTCTCTTCTCTTCTCTCTTAACGTTGCTTCTTACGGAATCACTAATGCCCAAAGCTTCTTACGTCTTTCCCATTTCGAAAGAAGCCTAGCAAAGCCATCACAATAATCCTTCCGGCAAACTAACGTCAAACTTAAGTGAGTTTCTAAAATTAGCTATTTTTTTCTTTTCTTTTTCACTGCGTTTGCTTGTTTTCCTTGTCGATTTGTTACTTCATCTTTTAGTTTAAGCTGTTGTCACTTGGATTTTTTTTCTTCCATACATAAAGGATCCCGGCCGCCTTGTTAAGATATCCTAGACTTCTGTAACTTTTTATCTTCTTTCATCTTCCGCTGCTTATTCTTACCTGTCTTTCGTTCTGCATAGCTGTTAGTTATCTCTTCTGTCTGCCCTGTTTGTTAATACATAAAGCCCTCAACAGAACCAAGAGCAACGTTTATCTGAGACATTCGGTTACTGCGAAAGAAACGGCAAGATAAAGGAACCTCTGGTACAAGTTCTTTTTGAACCGGCGAATTCTTGCTCCTGACGCTCGCTAGGTCTGGGAGATCGCCTGCTGCCGCTGAACTAATCTATCTACCATAAAAACCAGTTACTGTAATAGTATAATCCGGCCCTGACCTGATGAATCGCCAACCTGGCTCGAGCCGTACTATTTTCTTCATACTGTTGCCGCCAACATCCTAGTCCTTGTCACAGCGACATATAACATAATCCCAATATATACACACCATGGTCTCACCAGCTCAAGAGATCCCGGTGATAGCATTTGCCTCAGCCTCTATGACGGAAATCGAATCTCAGCCTCACAGCTCTGAAACGACGCCACGAGAGTCTATGGAGAGCGACCCTCTGGCGCCCCTCGAGCATGCGCTTACACCCGTACTCGAAACGGAGGAAGAGCGTGCTGCCCGTGATCCTATCACACACACGCGCACCGGCGCCAGCATCACTAGCATCGCCTCACGCCCGCCCGAGTTCGAGGTTCAGTTCTCCGAAGACGACCCCGAGAACCCGCGTAACTGGCCCCTATGGTACCGTTCGTGGACCATGGTTGTGCTGTCATTTAGCACCTGGCTGATCGTGTTATATAGCACAAGTTACACCGTGAGCACACCTGGCTTTGTCAAAGAGTTCCATACAACGTCAACCATCGCTACGCTGGGCTTGACAACTTACCTGCTAGGCCTGGCCGTCGGAACATTGGCTCTTGCACCTCTCAGTGAGATCTACGGCCGCCAGCCGGTTTATCTTGCTGGCATGATTGTGGCTTCTCTGCTTATTATTCCATGCGCTATGGCTAAGTCTTTGACAACTTTGATTGTAGTTCGTTTCTTCGGGTAAGTTCCACTAGTTTTCTACTTAATCCTCGAGTTCTTGGGTGATGAAACATATTAACCCTAACCCTTACAGTGCTCTCTTTGGAGCTGCCTTCATCGCCAACGCCCCAGGCTCTATCGTCGACATTTCACACGAGGAAAGCCGTGCTCTGGCCATGTCTCTGTGGTCGCTTGGTCCACTGAACGGTCCGTCGACAGGCCCGCTTATCGGCGGGTTTGTCTTCCAATATCTTGGCTGGCGTTGGGCACAATGGATCGTGTTGATAGCCAACGGCGCAGCTATTCTCTGCATAATGACGATAAAGGAGACCTATGCCCCGGCCATCCTCAAGGCCAAGGCTGCGCGCATGCGCAAGTTGCACGACGACCCGCGCTATTGGTGCAAATACGACCAGCGTGTGACGACATGGCACCTACTTAAGGTCAACCTGAGCCGGCCGTTTATCCTATCGGCGCGCGAGCCGATCTTGTGGTTCTTCAATATATGGATATCGCTCATTTATGGAATTCTATACCTGTGTTTCGTAGCGTATCCTATTGTCTTCCGCCAGCATCGTGGCTGGGACTCAGCTCACTCTGGCATGTCCTTTTTGGGTATATGCGTCGGTACACTGATCGTCATTATTATCGAACCACTTCTACGCCGGTTGATCAATAGACAGCCCAAGGATGCCGAAACGGGCCGCACGTTGCCTGAGGCTTCGGCCATTGTTATGACTATTGGTGCCTTCCTTACGCCCATCGGTCAACTTGTGTTCTCATGGACGTGCCTACCTGTCAGCATTCACTGGGCACTGCCTATCTCCTTCGGCGTTTTCTTTGGCGCCGGCAACACCATGTCCTTCATCTACGGCTCCAACTACATAGCCAGCGCCTACGGGATCTATGCTGCCTCAGCGCTGGCCGGTAATGCCTTTATCCGTAGCATCTTTGGTGGCGTCTTGCCCCTCGTTGGACCTATGATGTACAACAAAATGACGCCACAGTGGGCCGGCACATTTCTGGGTCTCATGGAAGTAGCTCTGATACCGATCCCGTTCGTGTTCTGGCGCTATGGTGCCCGTATCAGAAAGACTAGCCCAATCTTGATGCAGATGCGCGAGGAGAGCGAGCTTATGGAGAGAAAGCGTGAGAAGTATATGCGCCACTTAGCTCGTGCAGCTAAAGCTAAAGACGTTGACATGGAAATGACTGAAAAGCAAGTTGAGAAGCCCTTTTCGACTTCCCCTAATCTAACATATACTACCGACTATACAGCAGTAGGAAAGAGAAAGGAGATATAATTTTCATTATCATACTAATCGTAAGGCCATTTTCTGGACACACACTTTGTTGTTCTTATCTTTGAACATTTGTTTAGTCAAATATGGAACTGGCTTACACAAATCACTCTTTACGTAGTACACAACAACAAGTAGATGTCTAGTAATAGTTCATATCTAATCTAGTGATGAGTATAAAAAACAAATACCCTAGAAGACTGTGAATATCGGAAATATGCCGTGGTATATGCAGATAGTATATAGTAAGTACTATAGTACTACTACTACTACTAATAGGAGAGCTTGCTAGGAGAGCTTATTGGGTTCCTCTACAGCTTCCTAGGCGTCTTGTTTTGATTCGCCGGACTGTTGGAACATGGACTCCTGGGCTATGTATGATAATGAAACTTAGTAACTTATACCGCATACTTGATCCCCAATCGGGAAGATATTATAAGTTATAGATGAAGACTTACCAGTCCACAAAGTGGCGTAGACGCCGTTACGCTCAAGAAGTTCCAGGTGCGTGCCTTGCTCTTCAACACGACCCTCCTTGAGCACAATTATCAGATCAGCATCGTAGATTGTGCGTAGACGATGCGCTATAAAGACGCTAGTGCGGCCCTTCTCGCGCAGAATGCTGTTAATGTTTCCCATAACCTCACGCTCAGTGTGTGTGTCGAGGGCACTGGTAGCTTCGTCAAAGAACAACAGCGGCGGGTCTTTGAGAAGCAGCCGGCTTAGTGCTAGACGCTGCTTCTCACCACCTGAAATCATCATGCCGCGCTCGCCGACCTTAGTGTCATAGCCGTCCGGGAATGATCGGATTATATCGTGGATCTGCGCCCTGTTGGCCGCAGATTCAACGTCGGCGCGACTAGCGTTCATGTTGCCATAGCGGATGTTAGTTTCAACTGTATCGTTAAAAAGAGGCGTGTCTTGAGGAACAACACCGATAGAACGACGTAGCGAGTCAACGCGTACATCACGGATATCTTGACCATCAATGACGATACGACCACTGTCAACATCGTAGAAGCGGAAAAGTAGCTTCAGCAAGGTCGACTTGCCGCAGCCACTCGGACCAACAATGGCGACTTTCTGCCCAGCAGGGATTACTAGATCTAGGTCCTTAACAATTGGTCGGTTGGCATGATATCCGAAGCTGACATTGTTGAAACGGATCTCGCCACCACCCGATGCCAGTACAAGGTCTTTGGCGTTAGGTTTATCGGTGATGGTTACATTAACCTTTTGTAAGTTGAATAGCATCTCCATGTCGAGTAGCGACTGACGTAGCTCACGGTACACAGAGCCAAGGAAGTTGAGGGGCACACTGAGCTGGAACACCAACTGGTTAACCATGACAAGATCACCGACAGTAAGGTTTCCACCAGCAACGCCGTTGCAGGCCAGGTACATCATGGCTGTAAGCGCCGACGAAAAGATGATGTTCTGGCCGCTGTTGAGGAGCGCTAATGAGGTAGCAACTTTGATAGAGCTCTTCTCGTATTGCTGTAATGCCTTATCATATCGCGCCACTTCATAAGCTTCATTGTTGAAGTACTTGACGGCCTCATAGTTGATTAGAGAGTCCACGGCAACTGTCGAGGCTCGGTTATCAGCAGCATTTGCCTGCTTACGGAACTTTGTACGCCATGCTGTCGTCGTTATCGTGAACGCGCTATAGGCTGCCATAGTCAGCGCCGTGATAGCTGCGAAGCTACCACCATAGTTGTAAGTGAGAATTGCGCAAACCATACCAATCTCTAATGCAGTAGGAAACACATGGAACAGCATGCTTGTCAAAAGGAAGCTGATGCCCTTGGTACCGCGATCAATAGCCCGTGTTAAGCCTCCCGTCTGCTTAGAGAGATGGAAGTTCAGATCGAGATGAAGTAGATGGTTGAAGACATTGCCGGCAACCTTGCGAATAGCCTTTTGGGCTACACTTGCAAACACGGCATTGCGCAATTCCTGGAACACGGTTGCGCAAATGCGCGTAGTTCCGTAGGCCAAGATCATGCTACCAGCCACAGCTGTCGCTGTGCCGCCGACCGTCGCAAAGTCGATGTTCATGGCATCGACAATGTTTTTAAAGTAGAACGGCACCTGCACGTTCAGGACCTTGGCGCCGACTAGCAGTGAAACAGCTAGGCCGACGCGGAACTTGGTGGTCAGGCTGTCCTTGGGCCATAAGTAGTGTGCCATCTCTTTGACAATAGCCCAGTCAGCTTTGCGCTGTTCCTGGGTAGTTTTGCTGCGGTCAAGCGCAGCCAACGGGTCTATGCCGTTGTTGGCCTTGGCCTGTAACCGCTCGGCGACAGTATTGTTGGTGGCCGAAGGCTCACCGGCAGCCTTTCTTGTCTTCGAGAAATCATTGTTATTGTTCGGAGCCGAAGTTGAGATGTAACGGGTGTAGAATTCGTCGTGGATACGGACCGAGCCGCGGATCATGCGTAGCGGAGACTTAGCGGCCACGAGGCGCTGAAGTCCAGTACTTCTACTGTTGCTAGCGCCAAGGCCGGTGCTAATCGGACGGCGACAGCTTAAAGCCGACGCATGCAAGAGCGTCGGTGATTGGCGAGAGAGAACGGAGCGGAACATCACGGCGCCTCACGTCATCATCCTCGCTGCAGAAGGGAAATATGAGGTTGGATAAAGTTGAAGAAGAGTATTTAAAGAGCAAGAGTCTTTTACACAGAAAGGAAGCGAGGCCCAAAACCCGTGAATGGATGGATGGATTGTGGATAGCGAGACAAGTCCGAGCTAATTAGGAGGAGAGGATGGGCGTCAGGATATAGCAGTGAATTTGTATGACAGTTTGAACATACAAAAACAAACTCGAACTCAGATACTGCTTGTCAGTATTTGTTAAATGGGTCGCAGACGTTATTTTCCAATGCAATGGAAATTCAATTCCTGGATGACATGAAGATTTACTGAGCTGGAATCTTGGCTGCTGGACTGTGGAGTTTTAGTTCAGTAAAAGGAAATCTGAGCTGAAACTCCCCGTTTTACCTACTTGACCAGTCACGTAATAATTAACGATGTAGACGTCATCAATGGCTTTCCAGGTTCATATATCTTGCCCGATAACTAACTTGCCAAAATCTTGAAAGTAGCTCTCGTGATGGCGCATGTTTTAGTGCACCGAAGGAGCCTTTCGAATACAGAAGGTAGATGATGTAATAGTTACAGTTTGGCTTAGTCATGCCTCCATCCGCGGGGTCCTTTCATAACGGCAACAACTCCCACAAAAAGATCTGTAAGCCTATCATGGAATTGTTCAATTTGTATAGATAGTGTGTAGTATAGTAGCAGCAATTTATTTATCATTTAGTATTCGAGAACAAAAGAAATAGAAAATAGATTGAATAGTGCCCGGCGAATAGACATCAGTTCGCAGCAGCTGAATCCGGTGCTAAAAAAGCCAATTTGTATAAGAAGATATAAATCAACAGAGGAAAATCAAAAGATGGAAGACAAACATCGAAGCAGGCAAAAGACAAAAAGAACCCAAAACAAAGCATAAATAAGAAACAAGATCCGTGTCCTCCCACCGACTCATCTGAAGTGTGAAAATTTATATGCAAAATAAAAAAAAATTAAGATTGCTCATCTCAATAGTAGAAACGAACGTCGTAAGGAAAATTGGAAAAATATGACAAACCAAATTGATAGCGTCTTCGTATGAAGTAATGATAGTTAGTAAGAGTTATCGTACTGATATGTAAATATATATCTGATCGTTCGGCCATAAGCACGTTCTTCTTCAAGAACAATCCTCCCAGAACTAGATTCATAATAGGCCAAGAGAGTACTCATCATTTAGGCGATGAGAGTAGCATCCATGTCTTCATCCTCGAAGTCCATGCCAAGGGCGCTATCAGATGGAAATGCCTCAGAACCTATCTTCGAGATAGCACTGATGTTTATGCGTGGAATCTGAGGAAGGCTCTTGACAGGTGAGGCAGCCGTAAACGCAGCCACCTTTCTCTCGGCTCGGCAGTTAGCTGAGGCATTGATGCGGGTAGTCTGGGGGGGCGCCATGAGAAACTTGGCACTACGATCAAGGGCGCGGTTGAGATCTTCGCGAATGGCTTCGATCATAGTGGCAGCTTGCATGCGCTGGTCCTCCATGTTAACGGCTAGCTCATCGTTCTCTTCACGCAACTCAGAAACAGTGTTTTGCGCCTCAGTGAGCTCGGCAGTTAGGCGCTCAATTTCAGCGCCCAGAGCTGCAATTTGAGAGTCGCGCTCAATGATGGCACTAGTGTGCGCCCGGTCGAGTGCAGTATGTGAGGATGCGTGGCGCTGCATGAGTTGCGAAAGCTTCTCACTGTGCTCGGCATGAGCCTCCTGCAGCTCGTCGCGAAGAGTAGAGGTTTGCTCAACAAGATCGCTAATACGCTCCTCCAGTTCTTCGATAGTAGCATCACGTTGGTGAATAGTGTGCAATTGGGAGGAGATAGTCACATCGCGATGACCGATAGTAGCCAAATGGGCGGCAATAGCAGCATCACGCTGTTCAATAGTAGCAGTCTGTGAAGCAATAGTGGCAGCATGCTGTTCAATCGTCTGGCGTTGATTGGTTGCAGTGGTCTCAACAGTGTTCTTCTGTAGCTGTAGAAGGGCAACATCTCTCTCCAGAGTTTGGATTCTAGATATACGTTCGTTTAAGTCATTGTGCATTTGTTCAATTTCAAAGGCACGACGAGAGATATCAGCCTGTAGGTTGTCGATTTCGCCAGAGCGGCTGAACAAATCAGCCTGGAGACGTTCGATCTTAGCGACGCGACTGGCGATGTCAGCTTGCAGGCGTATAATTATAGTGGAACGGCCAGCAACATCATTGTGAAGTTGCTCGATCTCAGCGGCACGTTCGTGGAGAATTCCCTGGAGTCGGCAAATCTCCGCAGCACGATCAGTAAGTCCACCTTGCATCCGTTGAATCTCTGCAGCACGCTGGCTGAGGTCAGACTGAAGGCGTTCAGCCTCTGTAGCGCGGTTCGAGACATCCTGCTGCAGGGATTCAACTTCGGCAGCACGGCTCGTAACATCCCTGCGTAGAACCTCAATTTCTGAAGCACGAACAGACATATCCCCGCGCAGACACTTGATCTCGGTATCGCGGGCGGCCATATCATCATGCAGGCGGGTGATCTCAGCCATCTTCTGCGCCAGTGAAGTCTTCAGGGTATCAATTTCAGAAACACGAGTGACCATGACTGTCTGTAGCTGGTGAATCTGAGCATCTAAAGCGCCTATCTCGCTGTCCTTAGCGTCCAGTTGTGTCAATGCGTCAGCTAATTGGCGATGGACATCGTCAGAATTCTTGCTACGGGCGATGAGCTCTCTACGCAGGTTGGCCTCGATCTCCTGCGCCTGCTCCATGATCTCCTCATCCTCCTTGGTGCGTTTGTACATATCGCGTAGTAGGGCATGGACGGCATCGAACCATTCAGCACGGTTCTTCTCATCCGAAATATTTAAATCGCCGTTGAATAGATACTCAAGCTCCTGGCGGGCACTATCAAAGGAGGCCGTAAGTGAAGCCACAATCTCGTGGGGAGTGTTGCCAGAGAAACCAAGAGTTCTCAATGACAAAGTTAGATCATCAAGGCTATTGCGCTTGTCAGAAAGAGTTTTGAGCAGGTTATCAATGCGAGTTTCTAGATCTTCTGCAGCCTCATCGATGGATTCAGGGTCAGAATGATCGCCAAGTTTCGCCTTGATAATCTTCATGTTGTCGGTGTACTTTTGAAGCGAGGCATTTACGCGAGCGACCTCTGCCTGCATATTCGCAAGCTCCTCCTCCAGTTGAGTATGTTCTTCACGAGATGGACCAGCATGAATCTCTTGTAAGTCAGAAGCCTGTGAGATAGCTGCTTGGACAGCAGCATTGGCTCTTTGGACTCCTTCGGTGGTCTGGCAACTGCTGTCTGCCATGGTGCTTTTATGTGAATCGTGGTGCGCCGTGGCGGAAAAGTTGATAGCAGCAGGACTGGTAATTGGTGGTGTAAGGAATGAGCTAGCCATGGGCCGGCTTGTGGGCTTGGCCATAGATCGAGTTGGTGTGCCGCAATTCAGGTTGTCAATTGTAGTATTGCCAAAGTGTTCGTCGTCGTCAAGCATGAGATGGTCGTCGTCTATTGTCATGGATGTTTCAGCGGCATCGTTATGCGGTATGCAGCTGTCGTCATTATCGTTACTCGCCAACTCCGTAGCTAACTCCGTCTCTTCATCGTCGGTGTAGTCACGAGAATAGTGCATCCCATCCCAGTCAGCATGGCCATACTTGTTGTCTACTGGCGTCACCAGAGTAGAACGATTAAGCTCGTTCTTAAGGTCTTCAATTTGACGCTCCAAGTCCCAAACACGGCTATCAGGTTCGGTGAACCCGGCAGTGCTGTTGAGTGTAGAGTTACGCAGCTCGTCGATCTCACGGTCCCGGAGCTCTAACTGGCTCTTAAGGTCAGTCAGCTGCTCACGAAGAAGACGCTTGCGACGACGGTTTTCAGCCTCGATGGAGTTCATCTCCTCGCTAAGGCCAGAACGACGCAGTCGGCGCAATACGCGGCCTTCTAGAACAGTACGGAGAGGCTGAAACACTACAGTTCCGCTCAGCGGCTCACTTGGCTTGCATGTAGGAATACCGCGACCAGAGCCGGATGTCGGTGCCGAGCGCTTAGAAACATTGTTGCGCGAGCGTAGGCGGGTTGTACGGCGCTGTGAAGATACAGACGCCGAAGATGATGGGCGTGATACGATGGGTTCGCTTCGCCGGCGGGCAACGGAAGACGAAGCTTTGCGGGATATCGAGGTGGCCACAGTTTTTGAGGCATGTTGTTTAGGTGTTGCGGGTTTTGAAGCCGGCTTTGAGGATACAATCGTCTTAGAACTGATGATACTGCTGCTGGCAATGAGATCTTGCGCCTTGGTGGTGAGGCGTCGCACGCGGGTGCTGTGGCGTGGAGACTGTGGCGTATGTTCGTCATGTGGCGTCGCTGACTGTGGCATCGTAGAGTGTCTGCGCTGGCGCCGCAGGGCAATTGGTAGGTCCTGGGCACCCATTGTGTAAATATACTCTAAAAGAAACAATGGAAACAAAGAGACGACGCTAGCAATACAAGAATTGCACAACGTCTAGCTTCGAGATCTTGCACGAAATAAGAAAATAAGGAATTAGAGAATAAAGAGAAAGTCAACCGTGACAATTGCTTTTCACAAGTCTAAAATAGCATTGGCCAATTTTGGCAAGTAAACAAAGCTTGTTCAATGATATTGTTTTATCGTGCTGTGTTTGGGGGGAGGGGGGAGG
>LXGT01000493.1:0-16204 GCA_001640655.1 Endoconidiophora laricicola
GGTATTCGGCAAAGTCTCCATGTCCCGATATACTCGAGTACGGCTTGAGCCTGTTTTCTGCCTGCGTCTCTCAATGGACATTCCCATACCTTGGGCATAGCTATAGGTCTGGTGAGATGCGGACGATTTCGGGTTCGTTTTTGCCACCAGTAACGGATGCTTTGATCAAGCTGTCGCTTTATCCAACCAAGTCTTGGTCTATGAAATAGTTATAGCCTGATCGTTTAGTGCTCGGCGGGAGGCAGATTCTTTTGCAAGTTTGCCTGCCTCCTCACCGCCAACGGTGATATGCAGCAAAGTCTCCAAGCCCTGATATAACCTATTTTCTGCCCGTAATAGCGGTAGGAAATAGCGGAATCTATATACTAGTAGCGCGGAGATTAGTGTAATACCATTGGCCAGTTATAATGGGTCAAAGGCGGTGTGAACCCCAATCTGATGTACCTTTATCTTGTGTCCGAATAACAGAAAATAGACCGTCTCATTGGGCACTATCAACAAGATTAGTATAGGTAACAACCACAACCAAACAGCACAGCCTCTTTACCGAAGGAACATTGCTGGTTTGTCTAGCATGAAAAAGTAACTGCGTAATCTGGGAGTCGAGCCCAGGGCTAGTCGAAATCATTTATTGATTTATTGATGTCATATATTATTCTGCCTTTGCGTCCGCATTTGGCGGTCTGAGCTCTAAGAAGACTAAGTACATTCATCAAAATCATTGCTTTTGATAGCAACGATCAATGTTACCACTACTCCAATTACGCTAGTGAGTGCTGTTCTACGGAGACTTTAACTGCCAAGTCATATTATGTGGAATAGGTGGCCTCGCAGAAGGCTTTAAAGCTCTGTCTAGTAAACAATCTGGCATCGTTTGCTTGCGTAGCAACGTACGTAGACGTTATATATACACACGCGGCTGATGTAGAAGCAACTACCGCACTACATACTGTGAAGAAGGCTATCAAAGTAGTCAGCGGACATAACA
The DNA here is from genome assembly GCA_001640655.1 of Endoconidiophora laricicola. Taxonomy (NCBI): domain Eukaryota; kingdom Fungi; phylum Ascomycota; class Sordariomycetes; order Microascales; family Ceratocystidaceae; genus Endoconidiophora; species Endoconidiophora laricicola. Next base: position 989 of record LXGT01000493.1, read on the forward strand.
TGGGGGACTTGTACCTGTGCCTAGACAACATAGGAGTAGCGTAGCGTATCGCAAAACGCGGGCCACACATAAGAACATCACAGGCGGATGTAGACGAGATCCGAAGACTTCCCCATGATTGCAAAGGCTCTGACCGCCTCTCGATCGAACCAACCTATGGAAAAATACAATGAGTCCCTAGCCATTCCGACATAGCTGGGAACGAAAAGGTTTGCTGAGATCAGGTGCACTAGCACTATGGAGTTACTGGTGATGAAAAATACTATGTCTCTGGCACATGCTAGAAGATGGAGAAGATCGGAACTCAACGACAAGTTCAAAGCTTGGCTGCTCAAAGATATGAAGCACCACCAAAACCTGACGAAGCAATCGCCTTACAAAGTTGAGGGCTGGACGGCCAGAATCGCCCCCGTAACGGGCCGGATCCTTACCGCGGACCCGGTGACTTCGCAGCTTACCATGCCCGCAAGCTCCAGAATACCTCCTAAGATTGTCATTTGTGCGGGCTCCCCAAGGAACCACTTCATCCATGGACTTGCTCAAGCAACACAATATCAAGGTTTGTCAAGAAACTATCCTTGGTGAATAGTTTAGATATTCAACAGGAAGGTTGTATGCTCTTCGTGAGTTAGGCAGACTATGAATACATATTATTATCATGTGTTACGCACATTAACCCTAAATTTTAGAGATCAGCCCACATGGGCACATGCTATTAGTTGTAGTATGTTACTAAAGAAAGATGCATTCTATTTTTGAACATTGTTATCCAAGCCAATCCAAATATGCGTAGAAACAGATATAGACATAGGTGAAAGCAAAATCCCAAACTCCAAACGCTGACCAAAACAGCACAGATTTACAAGTTGAAGCGCTTGCGGTCTTTCTCCATGCCTGCCTTCCATTCCCATTGCAGCGCATCATCGCCCTCGCTACCCGCTCTTCCAATGCCCTTGTCAACTCTCCGCAACTTTAAGGTGAAGCGAGGACCCAATCTACGTTATACTAGTTAGTAATTCCAATCTTGTATATGGGCAGCATGTTGTATTAATCTTACTCTTGGAGACCAGAGCGTATATCTTCAACACCCTTCAGGTCCTTGCCATCTGCGCCAGCGATCTTCTTCTCCGTCTCGCGGCGGTCGCGGAATACATATCTGTGTCTGCGTACAAAAATGAAATCGCGCTGTGAGTGAAATGTCATGACAGTGCGACCAACGAGCTCGGGCTGCTTGGGGAACAGATTGCCCAGCATACGGGCTGTGAGAATACCCAAGGGTGTACTGAAGCCGTTGAAGATCAGTTCTGGAATATGACCAGTCGAATTACCGTGACCGGGAATATACTTGCCCAACATCCATGAGCTGATGGAAAAGGTAGCAGTAGGGCCTGAGGGTAAAAAGGTCACCGTCATGCCGGTAGGCTTCTTCTGGTCCTCCTTCAACATGACGACGGCGGTGTAGTTACGGTTGTGTGCGAATTTGGAGATCTCGCGGAGGGAGTACTTATATCCGTAACGGTGGGCAGTACGGCGAATGTACTCAGAGTTGGGGAACAGTTCGCAGAGAAGGCGGGCTTCGTCATGTAGGGTTGAGTTCAGAGAAGTTGTGACCAGCACCTTCGGAGTAGAGCACAAGCTGTCGTCAAACAAGGCCGGGAATTTGCGGGCAAGAGAATCGGTAGACATGGTGAAGTGAATGCTGGCTGGTTCGTTATCGGGGTTCTCTGCGACAGCGGCGGCAGCAGCCTTCTTGGCGGCCTCGACCTTTTCCTTCTTAATCTTGAGCTGCTTGCGCTGCGCCGCCTCCTCCTCGTCTTCCGAGTCTAGCATACTATCTGCATCTGAATCGCTTCCATCTTTTTGTGACAGGTCCTCGTCCAAACTATCGGCCTCTAGTTTTCTCTGCATGACCCTTTGCGCACGCTTGACATTGACGGCAGTGCCCAGCGGCGCGTTCTCAACATCCTCGGCGTCGTCCCACACACGCTTGTCTTCAATAGTTTGCGGCTTGTTCTTAGCAAGACGTTCTACCTTGAGCTCGGGCTCCTGGGCCTCGGCTTTCCGGCGGCGATGGCGGGCTTCATGGCGCTCCTTGGTGACCTTTCTCTTGTGTTCGACAAACAGAGCTTGGCGCTTGAGTTTGTTGGCGCCCTTAGAGATCGAGATGCCCGAGAACGAGCTGCGTGGACGAGTATTCGGAGCCATACTGTCGAAAAAACGGGGAAGGTTTGTATTCTATGTGCAAACAATGGAAGAACATCCAGAACTAGGAAAAGTTATTGCTAAACAATCAGGCAAGGCTAGAGTTCTGAGCTTTCCAAAACTTTTTCTTATCGATAAGGCACGATGCAGTGATAACTGAGATAAGTGGAGCTGTTAACAGCGGGCAAAGAAAGCCCCGCCAAAAAAAATTACAAACGCTTATCATGGCTGTGTTACGGAGCACTTGGCCTGTGTTAGGCGGGCTTTCTAGGCCGGTTAGTTATAAGAAGCCTTTTTGAAGTCCTGAAGGAGTCATACGCCGCTAACGTCTTGTTTTCACCCCCGCCAAAAAACGCCCTTTGAAGCATACCAAAAAACCTTGCCGCTTGATTTGACTGATTGACTATTGCAGCTGGACCATCTCGGATCTTCCACGCTGTACGTCACTCCAATCGCATCTCGCGAATGCCCATCAGCACTGCTCTGCGTCATCTTGCCGCTCCCATTATCCACAGCTATCATCCCTACAGCTCTTTGCTTCATCGTTCTAGCCTCTGCCGTACAGCTGGCTCTTTTGATAGGCTCTGCGCATCTTCCGTATCTGGTCCCATCTTTGTTTTTGTCCGCTTCACTTCGTATCGCTCGGTAACGCCCAAGTCCCCTAAGATGGCTTCCAATTCCACGACTCTAAAGGGCCAGCCGCTCGATCGTCCAGCACTCGATGCCCTGCTGCGTCGCCGTATGTTCTACACGCCCGGCTTCGAGATATACGGCGGCTCTGCAGGTCTTTTCGACATGGGCCCGCCTGGCGTCACCCTGCAAGACAACATCATTAGCCTATGGAAGAAGCACTTCATCAACGAGGAGGCCATGCTTGAGGTCGACACAACTGTCCTGACACCCTACGATGTGCTCAAGGCCAGTGGCCACTGTGACAAGTTCACCGACTGGATGTGCAAGGACCCCAAGAATGGCGAGCTGCTGCGTGCTGACCACTGGGTCAAGGACTCCCTCAAGGCCCGTCTAAACGCCAACAAGCTGGCCCGTGGCGAGACCATCAAGGAGGAGGAAGACCCCAAGAAAAAGAAGAAGGCCGGCAAGGTCACTGCCCAAAAGCTCGAGGATGCCGTTGTCACCGAGTACGAGGAGATTTTGGCTCGTCTGGATAACTACACCGGCGCCGAACTCGGCGAACTCATCATCAAGTACGACATGAAGAACCCCGCCACCGGCGCTATCCCCGGTGAGCCTAAGCAGTTCAATCTGATGTTCCAGACTCAGATCGGTCCCAACTCTGCCTCCATCGGCTTCCTGCGCCCTGAGACTGCCCAGGGTCAGTTCCTTAACTTCTCAAAGCTTCTAGAGTTTAACAACAACGCCATGCCTTTTGCCTCTGCCTGTGTCGGTCGCTCCTACAGAAACGAAATCTCTCCCCGCGGTGGTCTTCTGCGGGTCCGCGAGTTCCTGATGGCTGAGATCGAACACTTTGTCGACCCCGAGTGCGGCAAGAAGCATGCTCGTTTCTCCGAGGTTGCTGATGTCGAGTTGGTTCTTCTAGACCGCCATACCCAACAGTCTGGCAAGACTGACGTCCGCAAAATCACCATTGGTGAGGCCGTCAAGTCCGGTCTCGTCAACAATGAGACGCTAGGTTACTACCTAGTACGTATCAACAAGTTCATGGAGAAGATCGGTATCGATATGTCCAAGTTACGCTTCCGCCAGCACATGGCCAACGAGATGGCCCACTACGCTGCTGACTGCTGGGACTGCGAGCTGTTGACTTCTTCTGGTTGGGTTGAGTGTGTTGGCTGTGCCGACCGTGCGGCATACGATCTAGAGGCCCACGCTAAGCGCACCGGTGCTACTTTGACTGTTCGCGAGCGACTGGAGACTCCCATCGAGCAGGAGAAATATGAGGTTGAGCCTAACCGTAAGGTCTTTGGTCCCCTGTTCAAGAAAGACGCCAAGGCTGTCGAGAACCACCTACTAGCTCTCCCTCAACCTGAGCTCGAAGCTCTCTCCAAGACTCTAGCTACTGAGGGCAAGATCACCATTACTGTCGTCGGTCTGGACGCTCCCTCCGTCATCGACTCGAAGGCTCTATCTATCAAACTAAAGAAGACCAGCATTCACACTCGCGAGTATTACCCTCACGTCATCGAGCCCTCTTTTGGTATCGGTCGTATCATGTATTCGCTGATCGAACATGCCTACTGGACCCGTGCCGCCGATGATGGCGGTGACGAGGCCCGTGGTGTAAGTATAAATCCAATGCCGTATCAACACTCTCTTTCCCTTTTAATGTTATTAACATACTGTCCACAGGTTCTGTCTTTCCCTCCCACCATTGCTCCCACCAAGGTCTTGGTCGTGCCCCTGTCCAACAACTCTGAATTTAAACCTCTGACCGACAAGCTCTGCCGCAAGTTGACCAGTCAGGGTATTTGGGTCCGCACCGACGTGTCAGGCGCCACCATTGGCAAGCGTTACAGCCGTAACGATGAGCTTGGTACCCCTCTAGGCATCACAATCGACTTCCAGTCGGTCACTGACAATACCGTTACCCTGCGTGACCGTGACTCTACTACCCAGGTTCGTGCTGACGAGGATGTCATCATCGAGGCAGTCCGCTCTCTCGTCACTGGTCAAAAGACTTGGGCCGACATTGAGAAAGAGCTACCCAAGTTTGATGGGCAGAAGGCTTGAAGGGGCATTATTTTAAGGTAGTACAAGAGGGGTTTTTTTTTTTGAAAAAGTAGGCTTTGTCAATAGTGCGTCTTTTGTAGTACCATATCTTTAATATTATGGTTTATATATACATTTCTTTTTCCGTCTTTTCTATAAAGACTTTCCTTGGGAAGCCTAAAGTCGCGGCCTATATCAAGTACTTAGTAGTGTAGTAGTGTATGGACTAAAAGGAAGATCCAATTAATTTTTTAAAAAAAAAAAAGAAAAGGCACTTAAAAAAGGTGTCAACAGACATATTAGTAGCGGGCTTGATCATTACAAAATCTTCACCGTATATTTCATTATTATTTATAATCATTTCTCCGTCCTTTAGAAGCGCCAGGTCACAAATCAGCTTCTGTGTTTCATATGCCTCCATCTAGGTCTCTGAAAGCCAAGCTCGATGAGCACAATAAATAATAGGTGAATGTCTTCTTCCTATTTAGAGGCCATTCTGAGAAAACTGGATAGACACGCGTCGATTTGCCCAATATGGAAGACCACCAATCTACTGCGTCAAAACTCTGACAGATAGCAACTTTCTAGCAAGACGGAAGGTCTTGAAGGAAGTTGAAACAGAACAACATCATCGTATTCAACCCTAATTTCCTGTTAACTCTTTGATTAGTACAAACAACATTTGGCAGATAATGATAGCTGCTGCATCATATTGCACTACATACCAAAAACCTATGAATAGATAGATAGGTAGTTCATGTAGTAATAGCAATTCGTATCTATTGAAGGTCTGCAGAAACTTTGAATGGCTTCTATCTGCGGCATTAACAGTTCCTATAACAGTCATAGGCTATAAAGCAACCAATCACGCACTGATGATAATAAAGATGTTATATAGATCAATCAAGTGCTACACTAGCTATGATGGCGCTTAGCCAAATAGCAGTCAGATAGTCTATCTAGGCTATTATTACAGTCTTCAAGATATTTTGGGGTTAATATAATCTAAGATATATGCCACACACTCTCTCATTATTTATATATGCTAGTTACTAAGCGACGTAAGAGAGATGCAAGATCATGCACGCTGTTCGCTTTTTTGCCAAGACGTCGTGTTCACAGTAGTTATTATGCCAGTAGTACATAAAATATCTCAAATTTATGCTCTAATATGACAGAAATACAGAGTTCGGGAAGGTGGAAACAAAGACAGGATAAAAAAGAAAAAAAAATTGAACGAGCTCCGATCACCGAGAGAGAAGGCTACTGCTAATCAAGAGCCTAGGCAGCCTTCCCTTGCACTAAACGAAACATCGTCGTCCTTTGAAACAAGTCGCAAGATGCTGAGCTTGAGGCCCCATCAGGCTGCGCAACAGTTTCAACGCTTTGAAGCGTAGTCTTTAGACCCAAAAGTCAGCTTAGTGGCAGTAGTTATGAGACTACAATATCTAAAATCCTCCGCGGTACGTGGCACTACTTAGGGCACCATACGATATCTGTATCAGTAGCAAGCATTGATAGCAATAACCGAATGCTGGAGAAGAAAGCGCTCTTAGTCAGCGCCACGCACAAACAATACCGTAAACAGTACTGCCACCTCCTCGTCTATCCGGCAGTGATTAAAACAGCCAGAAGACAGAGCAATGCTAATATTGCTCTAGCTATGCTATACTAGACTCTACTTGTCTTTTTTCATTCTCACGAGAGGATTGTTGAGATGAATATCCTTTGGCTAGTCGTATAGACAAGCACATGAGCAAACTCACAATCCAAGCCAAGGTAAAAGGCGTGTGGCCGTTCAGCATACGTGAGGTTGGATCTCAAGACTTGGCTTTGCTTGCTTTGCTACAAGCAGACGAGTCCTCGTCATAAGTTGACTTCTAATCGAGTAATAAGTTTGAAAATTTGAAAAACTAAAATAAAAGCAGACGAGTCTTCTTGTTTTCCTTTCCTTTTCTACCCCGGTTTGTTCTTTGTCGGTTCGTTGGCTTGAAACTTCCAACACGAGGCGTCTTTTCAGTCAAAGAGTTTCTAGATCAGCAAAGATAGTCTTTTGACCGCCCATGTATCTTGGTCAGTCAGTCTCTCTTTAGGACATATATATAATACATCAAAGTGCATGTTTTCAAAAGCAATGGCTCGACAACAATATGTTCATACGGAAAGGAGGGGTTAGTCTTAGGCAGCCGCCGCTTGTGGCACCGGCCCTTGAAGGTTTAAACTACGCAGACCAAGCTCGTCTCCACGCCACCTAACAAAGTACCAACTACCTATCCTGCTCGTCTTCATGCCCAGGATTTGGCGCACAGTCCCCTTCTTACGGCCCTGTCGAGGCCGGCCCAGGCTCTGGGGAGGAAACGTCAACGAAGGGCAAAGCAAATAAGATACAATATGCAACAGGTTGTTAATGCTACCCACATCTTGAAGAAACTGCTGCAGCAGCGGCAGTAGCAAAGATAAATAAGGCCATTCAAAACCTACCTGAAATTTGAGAATGGCCGCAGACTCAGTGTTATATTAAGATATGTTAAGGTATAGCAGGCGAAGATGTAGTGTTATGTCTCTCCAAGATAAAGATAGGGCTTTTTTAGGCTGGTGATTTCCGGTTGCGTATTTTTTCTTCTTTCCTTCCCTATTTGACTTCACCATCTTCTCCCAATTCGCCTGATTGGAACTATATCTTCGAGATCTCCCATAATCAAACATCCATCCATCCAATCCTCTCCCTGCATCATTTTGCCCTTCGACAGTGTCTAGGGCACCTGAAAATCATTGGCGACCCTTGAACCCTTGGCATTGAACTCGTTCCGACCTCAAAGCGGCAGAATAGTAAACAAACTATCATTAAACTCATTCCATCCCATCACGCAAAGAAACATCATTCAATCACACACCCCCTACTCCTTGATAAAAATAAAACCATCCCTACAGCGGCCACGACACCTTCCTATCCTCTCTATTGTGCCTTTTCGAAACACGCTGTTCGCTTTAGAGCACGTCGTCCTGCATCGCGGCCTGCATAGAATCTCAGCTTTTACGGCTAACGGTGGTAGTAGTGGTAGCATTGAGCCAATTATCCTTACGTCCGTCCATAAGACGTCGCTGCAGGCTCCGAGAAGCCTTCGAGAAGCCCGTCAGCCGCTGAGCAACCTGCTTTGCCGCGCATTGGCATCCATTGGCTTTGTTGTTTAATTTATTCGCCCCAATTTATTCCTGATTAAAGCAACAATAGCATAATCAATCGGCTGCTCTTCGGTCTAGTCCTGTTTTGGCCGCCCAAGTTCAAGGCTCTGGGCTGCTGTGTGAGCGTTAGCGATCCATTCACCGCCTATAAACTTGAGCTTGCTCATATTGACTGTCACCTTAGGCTCTGAAAAGTGAAAGGCGGAGGCTGCTGTCCCGTTTGGCTAAAAGCTAACTAAATCTAAACCCTCGACAAGATAAACTGTTGTGAAGTCGTTGTTGAGATAGCCTTTTACGGAAAGGACATTGCATTGCATATTCGCTGCAGACAGTACGGTACGACTTGCATATATGGACACCTTATTCTATATTATAACTGCCGCTATTGCTAGAGTCATGATAAGTTAGCTACCGACCAACCATCCACTCATTCTCCTTCACTACAAAGGACCCTTGAATCTATCCCGTCCTTTGATGCCCTTTCGTAGCGCACACTATTCACTTCTTGGATCAACCTCCATTCCTCGCTGTGCTAGACCCTTAAAAAGAAACTAACCAGCCCAACGACCAACCCATTTTACTAACTGTGTTGATTTGAATCAAACGCTGTGGCTGCCACTCACCCCTCATTCCTTTCTGGCTCTCGCTCATCTGCCTCAGCCCCCCCCGCATACCCTGCAAAACATAGCGAGTTACATGTAGCCGCACTAAACGGAATAACCTTCTAACGGCTAGTCGTCTACACTATAACGTTGACGCTGCTACCGTGCCCTTCTATACCGTTTCCCATTCTGCTGCGGCCACCACTACGCTTTATTTCGACACGCATGACCCCCTCTGCTAGCAATCACTACTCATTAACTACTGGTACTATCTATTACCTTGATTAACACCAGCACAAGATAATTCACAGACCTTGCGCTGACTGGCTAACCCAGTTTACAACAACCTTGGGAACGGCTCCTTGTTTTGAACCAGACGAGACAACACCGACAAGCAAGAACAAGCCTGCCATTTAGCCTAGGCCTGTCAGCAGAAGCGTAGCGCAGCACTGTACCGCAAACCGCACCGTCGTTTGTTTCTCTCTTGCCTTGTCTGGCCTGGCCTGGCCCTGCCTGCATTGTTTGCTTGCTTCCAGAGGTGCTCCTGCTCCTCAAGTCCAAGCCCAAGACCTTGATCACTCGAGAGTTAAAACCAGCCGTCCCCCTCTGAAGTCGCGCTTCGTGCCCTTTCCTGCTTTTACGATGGCCACACAAAACGGGTAAGTGTTTTGACTGTCCTTTCCACGCCCTTGAGCCCATCATCTTTTGTTTCTTTCTATACAGGTAATTCTTTGTCTTCTATTGCTTCGATTTCGCGCTGCTTTCCACCCTTTTGCATTACATACGATGTGTATGGTAAATTCTTCCCCTTACGCTTGTTCGCACCTACCCTGCTGTTGCTAGCAATACAGTATCTACAGTACTGCTTGCTGCTACTGTTGCCACCGCTGGAAGCCACTATTCAAACTGTCGCCCGCCCATACTTCGTGTCAATCATCTGAAATCCTACGCTTCTGATGGCAGTTGACGCCGCCGTGAGCTGAGGCGCTTTTTGGTGGGGGAGGGGCGCTGCCTCCCACCTCTAAATCAAGTCCAGCGACAATGCAGTTATCTTATTCTCGGCGCAGTATACACGAAATGACCGCTATTCGCATACTAGACCTTACGGGATGTCATATTCTACTCGTTTGTACGATTTTCGACATACAAATACGTTGACCAACAAACAATCTCGAGACGGACGAAATTCTGCACTCTATGTCGCAAATAACCTGATATATTCGTTGCCTAAGAATCGTTAGTGGCGATGCTGGGATCTGAGCTAGAGACGTCTTGCTAGTACGATTGTTGGTGAGGTCTGTTGCCAGTTAGTCTATCAGATTTTGGAGACAAGGCGAAGTCCTTTTGCCGCCCGACATGCCAAAAAAACTAAAAACTGGGAATAGAAGCACAAGCAAAGTTGCTACATTCTATTTTGTTGCGGACTAAAGTATTTGGCCGTTTTCATGGGCGGTGGCTTTTCGTGACGATGCGCTTGCTATTATTCAAGTGCTATAGGGCACGAGCGAGGAGGTACTGTCAATCATTACGACCAGTACGAATTCTTAAACCCTCTCAAGTCTGTGTCAAGATAAATAGTCAAACCATGTTGTTGTTAACTTCGCTCGGTACTGGTCACTGTGTCTTTATTCATCTAGTCGAATGAATACCTGGCGCATTGTATGCTACTATTTCGTCAATAGTCTGCTCTTTCGGTGCGACTTAACTGCTATAGTGCAGTGGACGACCGCGTTCGCGCCCCTTATCCATCTAATTGGCCCATTCATATCTTGATTCCTTATCCACCCCCTTTCTTTTTCGCCGCTTCAATCCAATCCTGCCCTAGCCAGCAAGTCCAAGCAGGCCAAAGCTTTCTTACTGCGTTCGTTACCTGACTGTTCTTTACCCGATTTCTATCTACCACGTTGAGCTGCAGCAGGCCTGTAAAGTTGAGGCATTCTGCATGTTATCGTGGTTTTTTTTCCCCATTCATTTACTTTAATACCACCTTGAGGTTTATGCCCTCGCTCCCAAGTTCGACAGTGCGAAATCGTACCAAAGAATTGATCTATTATCGCTGCATTGAACACATGATTACAAGAAATCATGGCTAACAACGGCGGCAGTCACACTTTTACCGCAGGCCAGTTTATGAACCCGGGCCCTGCTCCGCGACCACCAGGCGATCGACCGAAACTAGCTCTTACTCCGAATACGAACCTACCTGGCAGCATGAATAATATGTCAGTTATGTCACCGGTGCGATCACAGACTACCTCGACTTATGCCGGTACCACAATCGCTCTACCAATGCAGACGCGCCCAATCAACAACGGCAACGACGGGCAAGGCGGCGTCGCCGTGAAAAAAGAAGGCTGGGCTCAGGTTAAGGAGGGTTCTAAGTTTATGGCGCTTTGGAAGAATAAGTTTCTAGTTCTCCGTAAAGAAGCCTTGGACTTCCACAAGACCGAAGGCGGCAAGGTTTCCTACACATTGTACCTTCGCGACGTTGTTAGCGTTGGTCGTGTTGAATCTGCTGGAACCATTTTCGAGATCAAGCGCAACCCTTCAGGACCCTCAAATAGCCCCGGAGACGATGATGGTACCAACAAGACCATGCAAATAAAGGCTAAGAGCGATGACGATCTGTATGAATGGATCGACCTCATCTACGGCTCTTGCCCGGGCCTGGGTGGTGTCAGCAACCCCACCAACTTTTCTCACGCCGTGCATGTTGGATTTGACCCATCTTCCGGCCAGTTTGTCGGCCTGCCCCCAGAGTGGTCGAAGCTGTTGAACAACTCCGCTATCACTAAGGAAGATTACGAGCGCAACCCTCAGGCCGTGTTTGAGGTTCTTGGATTTTACACTGATATGGCAAAGGGTAACGACCAGCCCCAAAACTTCAATGGCTCACCGAACGGCGCCATGCAGAAGCCCGGTGGCTACGGTGCGGGTGGCTCTACTGTCACACCTCCAAGACCTATCCAGCCCCAGCGCCAGCCTAATTTCGACTCGCAGACTTCTAACCGCCCGACACCACCCGACAAGCAGCAAATGTTGCAGCAACAGCAGCAACAGCAGCGCTCTCAAATGCAGAATATGGCGACAAATTATGTCAACCAGGACGCATTGCGGGAAGAGCAGCGCAAGAAGCAGCTAGAGCTCCAGCGCCAGCGCGAACTCCAGGAGAGAGAGCGCCGCGAGCAGGAGGCTTACAATGCCTCTATTCCTCAGACAAAGACGCCTTTGTCCAAGCAGGAGATTGGTGGTGGTGGTTACACTGCGACGTCGTCTTCAGAGCGCTTCAACCCCACCCGCGCTGCTCCATCTGCCCCTTCTAAAGGAGTCCCCGCCCCTCTCCGCGCCCAGCGCCCAGCGCCGCCTGCCCCCGGTCGCACTCCTACTACTCCCAGCACCTCAAACGCCCAGCGCCCGCCTCAGTCTTCCGGCCCGCGCTACCAGAATACTGGCCCCTCTGGCCAATCTCAGCCACGCGCTGCTCCAAGCCCATCTGCTGCCGCTCAGTCCAGACTTCCAGCGCCAGTCAAGCCTCTCAACGTTTCGAAGCCCACACCCGCTCCTCCGCTAGCGGAAGACCCCAGAAAAGATGCTGAGGCACAACTCAGCAAACCCCGCAAGGATAATGTGCGCATGTCGACTATGTCGGAAGGCGAGATTATGGCGCGCCTGCGCGACGCTGTGTCTAAAGAGGACCCCAACCTATCTTACCAGAAGCAAAAGAAGATTGGCCAAGGTGCTTCTGGCTCTGTCTATGTTGCTAGAGTCAAGCCGGATACCACTTCTAAGCCAGCTCTCAGAGTTATTGACGCCAATGAAGCGCGTACTGGTCGCGCGGATAAGCCGGCGTATGTTGCCATCAAACAGATGGATCTGGCTAACCAGCCCCGTAAGGAGCTGATTGTGAACGAGATTCTGGTCATGAAGGACAGCCAGCACGAAAACATTGTGAACTTTGTTGATGCATTCCTACGCAACAATGGTGCCGAGCTGTGGGTCGTCATGGAGTACATGGAGGGTGGTCCTTTGACCGATGTCATCGATAACAACCAGGTCATTACTGAGGACCAAATCTCGACTATCTGCTTAGAGGTAAGTTTCATCTCAGCTTCTTACGCCATATTGTGTTTACATAAAATACTAACAATACTTATTTCCAATAGACTTGCCGTGGTCTTCACCATCTTCACTCCCAGAACATCATCCACCGTGATATCAAGTCTGATAATGTGCTACTCGACGCTCGCGGCAACGTCAAGATTACCGATTTCGGTTTCTGCGCTAAGCTGTCCGACCAGCGCTCGAAGCGTGCCACTATGGTTGGTACGCCATACTGGATGGCACCCGAGGTTGTCAAGCAGAAGGAGTATGGCCCCAAGGTTGATATCTGGTCACTGGGTATCATGGCTATCGAGATGATCGAGTCGGAGCCACCGTACCTGAACGAAGAGCCGCTGAAGGCTCTATACCTGATCGCTACCAACGGCACACCCAGACTCAAGCGTCCTGACAAGCCTAGCAAGGAGCTGCGCGATTTCCTGTCGTTCTGTCTTTGTGTGGACGTGCCCAGACGAGCCTCTGCCGAGGAGCTGCTAGCACATGAGTTCCTGAAGCATGGATGCTCGCTGTCTAGCTTGGCTGATCTTCTTGCATTCAAGCTGGCTGGCAAATAAAAAAAGAAATATCTGATATTCACTAACAAAAGCCAGTTTCGCGTGCCACTCTCTTCTCTCCTCCACGACCCTTTCCTTACTTCTTTTATCAATAATGGAACGAAGAGAAGCAGAAAAAGAACGAGCAAATACATGCGAGTCTGTTTGGCCTAGTTTTCTCTTATTTTGCCATGTATGTTGGAAGGCGGATTTTGATTGATTTAGTACTATTCTTGAGACCTATGATGTATGAGGTTATAACATATATCATATAACATATGACATGCGGTGGGTAATGATTGGGCTGAAAGAAGAACATGAAGATGAAGAGGAAAGAAAATGAGACCCTCTCATGCTATATTATTTTCTTTTCTTGATCCATTCTTCTTAGGGTTTTCTTTTTATATTCATATACTTTTTTTTCGTTTCTTTTGGTCAACTACCACGTAATAGATGCCGGGTTCTATTTTTTTCTACCAAATCATATTTTTCTAGTATATTTTTTTTTATATCTTGTCCTTGTGTTGTTAGGTTCATTTTGAGATGATATTGATACGTAATAAAGGGGAATGGGTGAATGAACATATTGGCGTTCAGCCTTAGTATCTGATGATGATTTGTTTATTATACGGCAGTCTGAGATCTATAGAAACCCAAGTCCAATAGAGAGGTTGTTATTACACGCGACACTTGTGAGCTCAACGTGAACAACATCATCAAGATATTGAAAAGAGCCTGCGCCACTAATATAGCAATGAAAAACAATGCATGCGCTGGCTTGTTGCTGTCTTTGCGCTGTCCTCACCTGTGACTCCTCCCGAGTCGTCCTATCCTCTATCACTGACACTGACAATTGCTTGGAGCTAGAGCAGAAGCCTTCTGATTACAGCCAGCCCAATTATCTTCGTGCGATATCTTTATTGGACTGAGCCCCAAATCTGACCCTTTGCATATAGTTGATCAAAGTATGCTGGTCGTTGACAATGTTAGATGACCGCATTTGAGGGAAAGCGAGCGGACGCTAATAGCCTACTACAAAAAAAACCGTCTTCTAGATCTTCAATCGTGTGTCGTAGGGTGGCCTTGGCAGTGATAGGCCTATGGTTAGAAGGCCGTCTAGGCAGCTTTGCATCAGCTATGTCGTTGCTTTTAGTGATGATTAGAAGTCAGGCTATAATCACCGAGCGATTCACATGAGGTAAATGGCAGCCAGTTTCGTTAATGTGCATCAGCGGCACTGAGTGGCCGAGAGTGAGGTGATGATAATGATAATGGGATGTTGATTATTCTGCCTTTGCGCAGTTCCGCATTAGGCAAGCCGAAAGTGAGTAGTTGCCGAATATGGCTTAGAGCGTCTTACCAGCTAATAGATGTTGTTCATGTTGTTGTTCTATTTATTCTCTACCGAGCTGTCTACGGCTGGCGTTTCGAGTCCAGTATCATCGTCCTAATATTTCAAATCCTCCGAGATTTCCTAACAGATTCCAAATATGGTCCTTCCGATCTGCCTAGCAAGCCCCAAGATTCCTAACATTTGGCCCTCCGAAGACTGCTTTTTCTTTTCCACCGATTTTATATGCCTGAGATGGGTTGCCGCCTTGATATTCGGATCCCGGCACCTCCCCAAGTGCCATAGGGTTCTTAGTATCAAGGTAGCAGCCTACCAGGTTGGGTGTACTGACAATGTCAGACACCTAGAGAGGCCAAGCCGATGCGGCGATACCTGAGTTAGTATCAGGGTTTTACCAGCTAATAGAAACTGATCATTGTGATTTACTCAATGTTATCAGTAACCAATCTGGCGTCGTTTGATTGCGTAGCAATGTAGGTAGACGTAAAATATACACACACACACACACACACACACACACACACACACACACACACAC
>LXGT01000494.1:0-15967 GCA_001640655.1 Endoconidiophora laricicola
ACCAGAAGCTTGGGTAGCTGGCTTGCGGGTAGCCATGATATCTGTCCGGTATCCAATCCGGCGTCGTATAATCTCCGTGATTCCAGTAGACGTTAACTATCTACAATACAATACAATACAAGTTCGACTTATCAAAACGACGAAGTTTCACATAGACTATGCATTAGTACAGAATACGTAGTTCTAAAATCGACTAATTCTACACTACAAACAGTTTATGTTTTGTACCACCTTTGCACAACAAACAAGATATCAAAATGCCTATTGACATTTGTTCGTAGCAAGTATCTTCATAGCCTTGAAAACCGAATAAGATTAGTAACCATTTTTTTGTTCAACTAATGCAACCACAAGATACCCATTTTTTCTGCTAGTACACACTAGGCGCATGCACCTTTTGCTTCAAGTACTTTCAAGTTTCCGCTCATGAATTAGGCTATCAAAGCCACCTTGCGAAATTTGTATTTATGCACTCCCCCTTATTTGAAATACTTTATCATTGTCGAATCTGTGAATACCTAACCAGACCTATAGCTCTCAGGAAATAATGACTATAGACGATGTGAAGTCTGCTATAGCAGTGACCGATCGGGTTGCTGAAAATAGCACTAACGATCAAAAGCATGTGATACTTGACGAAGACGAGCCTATTGATTTTGTGACATTTGGCATGTTTATCGTCGGTTAGTTTTCAGCTACTAATATTCCTCGTATCTTCTAGCGAGACTAACGACTCTTATAGACGAGATTGAGTTCCCTGCTCCGCGTCCACCAGAATCCAATGTTCTTGGCGGCGCCGGAACCTTTGCTGCACTGGGAGCTAGACTCATGTCGCCACATACGAAATCAAAATCTGTGGCCTGGATCGTGGATCAAGGCTCTGATTTTCCAGAGGCTCTCAATGAACAGATCAAGTCTTGGGATAGTAGCGTCCTGGTGCGCTATGACGATAATAGACTGACAACAAGAGGCTGGAACGGATATGGCAAGGGCGAGTCACGAGCATTCAAGTATTTGACCCCGAAGAAGCGCTTATCTGGAGCAGACCTTACGCCCCCAATGTTGAAATCTCGGTCATTTCATATGGTGTGTTCACCTGCTAGGTGCCGAGAATTAGTCAAAGAAGTCACCTTTCTCCGGAAGAAGCTACTGGGACCTGCAGAGTCCGCTTCAAAGCCATTCTTTATCTGGGAACCTGTTCCTGACCTATGTAACCCAGAAGAGCTTCTTGAATGCACGCGGACTTTACCCTATGTTGATATCTGCAGTCCTAATCATGAAGAACTGGCTCGTTATATGGGAGAAACCGGACTTGATGCCGATGGCAACATCTCTACAGAAGATGTGGAGAAGCATTGTGACCAGTTGTTGGCTAGTATGCCTCTGCAATCATTCACTTTGGTAGTGCGTGCCGGCCACAAAGGCTGCTATGTAGCACGCAACGGTGGACGTCGAGGATCTCGAATAGAAAAAGCAAAGCGGAAGAAGGATGGGATACACACACCAGGTGGTCTGCGTCCAGAGACAGACATGCTTGCTCTATTTGCGGACCTGAAGCCAGACGAAAGTGGTTGTATTGTTCGTGAAGAGATAGAGATTGATGCTGGTCTTTCGCGATGGATACCTGCTGTGCATACTGATTCTGCCATGGTTGTCGATCCTACTGGAGGCGGTAATACTTTCCTAGGCGGCATTGCCATTGCCTTGGCTCGCGGACAGTCTGTTGAAGAGGCTGCTATATGGGGATCTGTTGCAGCTAGTTTCGCTATTGAGCAGATTGGTGTGCCGACAGTAGTGAATAGTGACGGAGGTGAAGAGGCATGGAACGGAACAAGAGTTGACGATAGACTTCTCGAGTTCAAAACTAGAATACTACTGTAAATAGGCCCATCTAATACCAGCGTAGGTGAGTTGTTTAATCAAATAACTTTATATAGTCTATCATAGCCCATTCATGTGTCAATAATGTATAAAATTCGTGTGATCACACAAGGCTAGTTTTAGCAAAGCCATTACGTTGTATTGTTTGATGTACATATGTATTAACCGTTAATCTAGCAGCCCCGTTTACATTTTGATGACCTGCTCTTGTTCTTTGAGGAACCTGAAACCCCCAGTTAGCAAACACATTTTGTAATATTAGTAGAATGGGTAAAACGTACATGATGAGACCGTCAGTGTCTAACTTTTCAAGGGCAAGGATAGCCTCTTCTTTATCAAAAGCTTCGCCGACATTAGGAGGAATACTATGATTGATAGCTTCAACGATGTCTGTCACGTTTGCAGTATCATCCGAGCTGAATAAAGGGCCCATGAGGAGACGGCCAAGAGCAACGCGGAATGCAGTTAGACGAGGAAGGCTGATTTCAGGCCTGGAAATTTCCAGAGCGGCAGTGGCTTGAGCGAGTTGCTCCGATTGTTGGGACTGTGTCTGCAATTGCGAAAGGGGTATTGATGATGCAAATGATGGCTGGAAGGTACTAGAGGAGAGCCCGCTTGCAGAGGTAGTGGGTGCACCGTTGGCGTGAACTTGAGGTAGGGTTTGTAATGAAGGGGCAGAAGACGTAGCATGTGGATGGGATCTAGTTGTCCGTGAAGAGGTAATGGAAGCTCCGCGGCCGGCAGTAGTTTGTGTATGATCTTCATCATCGTTATCGGAATTCTCCTCACTTGATGATTCTAAGAGAGGCATGTTGGTGCGCCGCTTCTTCTTTGGAACATTGCTTAGAACCTCCTTAAACAATGCAAACCGAAGAATGACCTCAGCAGCTAATGCATCCTCCTCTTCTACACGGTGAGAAAGGCGGGACTTGGCATGGGCAGTCGAGAGACGGATGAGCGTTTCAAGTGTACGGACAGTCAGTGGACTAGTTCGGCGTTGATTGTTCTCCATTTCGTCGTTTCGCAGACCAACATATATATCGCTGATGATAGCAGATGCTTCATTTGTCAATACAGGCTTCCGCGCTTTGGCGTACTGAATGTACTTCTTCATAAAGGGAATACTGAGAATCTCAGGTTTCCGGTTTCCTCTACCGCGAGGCACAGGGACGCCTGCATGAAGCATAGGGTCGTACTTCTCAAAGACCTCAGTAGGCTGACTGTTGTTGACTTCTTTCTCAGCGCCAACAGCGAGAGCCTGAGAAGTGACTTCACGTACTGGAGCACCCTCTTCCATGCCTGGAGCACGGTATCTATGCATACGTAGAACGTGCTCGGAGACACGACGATCACGAGTATCTTCAATATCATCGGTTACGACAAACAGTAAATCGAAACGAGACAAAAGAGAATCTGGAAGAGCAATGTTCTTGTGAGGGTCTTTGTGTGTATCGTACTGACCGAAGATAGGGTTGGCGGCAGCAACGACACTGCATCGAGCATTGAGAGATGTATGAATACCGGCCTTGGCAATTGTGACAGTCTGCTGTTCCATGACTTCGTGTATAGCAACACGATCGATATCGGACATTTTGTCAAACTCATCGATACACACAACACCACGATCTGCCATAACCATAGCGCCCGCTTCTAATCTTCTTTCGCCAGTCTCTTTGTCAGATGTGACTGCAGCAGTCAAACCGACACCAGAAGAACCTCTACCAGTGGTAGCAATAGCTAAAGGTGCAGTATTCAAGACGAATCGCAATAATTGCGACTTTGCCGTAGACGGATCACCGACCATGAGAACATTGATATCACCTCTGAGATGAGTACCATTCTCAAGATTCTTCTCGACGCCACCTAGAAGCATGAGAAGAATAGCCCGCTTGATATAGTCATGGCCATAGATACTGGGGGCCAGTGACTGCGATAGAAGCTCTAGTAAGTTTTTCTTCTTGGAGATTTTAGTAATGAAGCGAATATCATTGTCAGTAATGGTTGCTGTAGCAACTCCACCAGTAGACTTTGAAGAGAGTAAGACAACGTTGTTGGCCAGAATTAAAGTCTTGAAAAGAGCACTATTGTGATTGGTATTACGATTACCAAGTGTACGGTATATGCCAACTAGTTGAATTCTGTCACCAGGCTTGACTTTGTCCACAAGATCATCATCGAGGATGACATCAATACCTCGCGGCAATTGTCCGGCAGGAGCTCTTTCGGGCATCTCTTGGATAGAAATTGTTTGGTGATCGCGGTAGACCGAGTAGCCATACTCTGTGATCAATTGGTTGCCCTCTTCATCTTCGCGCGGATAAACACTAGAGGTAACTGGACCATTGGTCATAGTCTGATCCTGGTATTCACGAAAGTGGAAAGTGTTCATAGCTTCATTGTAATGCACACTCTTGATAACCTTAGGGCGGATCAAAGAGCATCTAGTTACAATTCCTTCCAGAGAGACCATCTGATTCAAATGCCGGGACGAAAGCGAACGGGGGTTGCAGGAATGAAGACCAAAACTTCCACTCCAAGCACAATAATACATGGTATCAGCATCAATCTGGTCAGGTCGAGCCTGGTTGATCGTTTTGACAATTTCTTTCAAAGCATGATTGAATGCAAGGGTGTAATCGAATGGGTCTTCGAGAAGACCATCGGCCAATTGAGGATTATGGTCGCGGACACGATCGATACTAACGACAAGACGACGTTGGTCCTTCTGCAGCATAAGCGTGATCTCTGATCGATAGCTGCGAGAAGGGGAGTCATCTACATAACCGTAACGTTAGTATATAGTAGGTTATAGCAGAGACACGGCTGATGAGCTGGGGAAACATACGGGGATCGAGAAACTCCTGCGCCTGGCGGATTCGATCAAGAATCGCAGCATCTTGAAGCATGTACGAGTCCATGGTGGCGAAATTGCGATTCTAGATGCAATTGGAAATTTGAGGGATAGTTCGTTCGGAGGTAGGTGAATTATCCTCGGCAGGATAGCCGATATCTTGACAAACGATGCAGAACGCGACGACTTAGAAAAGGAGGGGCAAAATCGATCAAGCTGTAACAGTGCAAAATGGCCTAGGGATCGATCTTTCCAAGGAACGCGTCGCGCGTTAAGTGGTTTGCCAACTGTTCTCAATCAAGAAGAGCTCGTATGTGTCTGACATACATAAGCCGCGTTATATGCATATGTGTTTACATGCATTTTTGAACAAGCATTTTCAGAGCTACTGTTTGGTCAGGATAGCATTTTTTTCTTTTCCTTTGGCAAGATGTTAACCAACTATAACTATGACGAGGAACTCTTTTTACATGGCACCGTCTTAGAATATCTGAACAACTATAAACAGTTAAGCTTACTAATTTACCTAAAACAAATACAAGCGGTATTTTAGTCAAAGTAGCTGTTACTTTTAAGCCAGATAAATTCATCATGGAATCGGCCTGTGGTTTTCTCACACTTTGATTGTATCTCGCATAGTCTTAGCATACTCTGCAACAACTCACAGGTCCAAATTCTGGAGTAGGTTGCTTCTATATTAGAATAAGTCGTGATAGCAAATTTGGTTCGAAGCATATTCAAGTTTGCCTTCTATACCCTGTAATTAGTAGCAATAAAGCTGCCTAGGGTCTTCTCTAGCGAACTGACACCTTTCTTAACACAATTCATATCAACCCCTATGGTGGACAATCGGCATACCAAAGTAGATAGCTATTTGAACCAGCTGTACGTATGTTTCTGAATAGCGATGACACATTGCACGTTCATTAGCAAGCATTGAACGCCACCATTGAAACTCTCCACTGCTGCGGATTATGTTCAAAATCTTTTCTCACCGCTAGGAGCAGAGTGTCTATGTTCAAATTTATTGAATCTACTGTTTTTAGCACAGCGCCGTACCATTGATAATGGAAACATATATTTGACCATTTAGTTGGAACGTTGTAGTGCCTAGTGTTAGATTTTGTTGTTGATAGCGAATTTTGTATGTGAATATTCGGTTGTTATTTTAGTCAAAATTTAATTTTTGAATTTTCAGTTCTTTGTCAGTTCTGTTCTATATATTTTCTTACTTTTGGAAGTATAATATGTGATAACATCGTCATCATCGTCCCTCTTATTACGCTTTTCATGAGACAATTTGTTTTTGTTGGTCTAAAATATTACTCAATGTCTCAAGTTATTGTAAATATTAGTATAGTTTCGTTATAGTTAACGTCTTATCGAGTAATATGAAATTTGTTTTCTACATTATGTTCAAAATTAGTCTCACTTTGTAAGCTTTCACAGCATCGTAGTATTTGTACATAGAATCGTCGTATTATGACCAACTTCCCAGGTTCAACAGGGTTTTGACTTAGGGTCTGTACGTTTCCAAGTGGACCCCTCAAGCATTGCGTTGTCGTCACTGAGCGCATAGGAGCTATTTCTAAACGCCAGTCAATCTCACAGTTTCTAGATCATCAGTACTGTCTTCTAATACTCCGTATACAAATGCTAACGAGGCTCACCATCAAGCATATCACTTGTTTCCTGTTCTAAATAAACTCTCTCACTCAAATCTCGAATAACGATCTGTGACGCGCCAGATAAACTACTATGGCTGTCGGCATCAATGGCGGGCGCAATGCTGCGGACGAAGAAGCGCGCGCTGAAGTTGACGTCTTAAATTCTCGGCTAGAAAAGACATCCCAACTCACGAAGAAGATACAAGCCTGTCTAGGTAGACTTGAGGCCACGGGCAAAAGTGTGCGCGATGTTGCTGGTCCTCTTAGTGGGGAGACTCGCAAACTTCAAGTACTAGATGCCAGTGAGTTGTGTTACATTTACTAAACCATTAGGGTCGTAAGCTAAGTGTTTTCATGAAAATAGATGTCGATGGCATGATATCTGCTATAGAGAGACTTCGTCAGCCTGTCGACAGCAAGAACGACGAGGAAGCTCTAATTCGATCCGGCCCTGAGAAAATCGGCCTCTCGTCCTATCTCGCGTCGATAAAGCGCCTAGCGCAATCTGTATCCGAGATGCAAACGTCGAATATGCGCGCCAACCAACAAACTATGTCCGATCTATCTCGTTTAGTCAACTTCGGCAATAATATGCTCGAGTCATACTTCCAGAAGCTATTACAAGCAGATACGCCATCTGCGATTGAGCCGCTACAAAACATCACAAAAGACAAGCCCTTTCCGTTGTTGCCAGAAGACAGCATGACTCGTCTTGGATTGATTACAGATTACATGTCTAATCAGAGGCGACAATCCCCAACTCCAGTAGCACCTCAAGACGTTTCTGTTGGTCGCATCTTTGTTGATACAAGAGGACCATATCTCACATCAAGTTTATCAAACCTTGCCATGGCTAGTGTCAATACAGCTAAGAAGCAAAACACTGATGCTGTATATCGCGCAGGAAACAACGCTATAGGGTCATATGCGAAAGCCATGGAAGGAATGTTCCTTGCAGAGTATGACAATATCTGTAACTTGTTCCCTCGTGATGATTGGGGCCCTCTATTCCAAGCAGTATGCCAACCTGCTCTTGCGGAACTGGCCCGGACAATACGTGATCTCAACGCGCATATCAAGGCATATCTCGCGACTGATTGCTTCTTGTCGTATGAGATTACTGGCATCATGGCTATGCTTACAACCAATCTTGAAGATAGGACAGGTGATGTCATCAAGTCGGCGCTCGCCTCTGCCTTGAAGCCTGTTCGAGAAACTGCAAAAGGGTCCATTGCCGAGCTTTTGGAAGACATTAAGCGCAAGGTGTCTAATATCCAAGCTGTTCCCGCCGATGGTGGCCTTGTAACGATCGTTACAGAAACTGTACAGCGATTGCAAACAATGCTTGACTTTCTCAACCCATTGACTAGCATCATGATATCTATTGGTGATGGCGGCTGGAAGCCGAATGCCAAAGCAGCCAATGCTAGTTTGGCGTCCTTTGATGTTAGTGCCGATGGATTGGAAATCTTTGCTAACTATGCTATGGATACTATCGAGACTCTACTGAATAGTTTAGGTCAAAAAGGCCAGCTTACTCTCAAAGGAAAGGCAACTCAAGGAGTCTTCTTAGCGAACTGTGTTATTACTGTTGATCGCGGTATCAATGAATCAGAACTAGTCAGGCTTCTCGGAAACCGGACAGCGGTGCTTGAGCAATGGAGAAAGAAAGCTGTTAGTCTATACACAGAGTCATGGAGGGACATATCTATGCATTTATTTGACGTTATCCACACAAACAGATCTGCTAGGCCAACCTCAGGTCCGTCAGACTCAACATCTGCTGTCAAAGGTCTTTCCACGAAGGACAAGGACAACATCAAGGGTAAATTCGCCGCTTTCAACACTAGCTTCGATGAAATGGTGGCTCGTCACCGTTCTTATAGCATGGACGCTCAAGTCCGACAGATGTTTGCAAAGGCTGTTCAACAGATGCTGGAACCATTATACAACCGTTTTTGGGATCGATATCATGAGATAGATAAGGGTAAAGGCAAGCACGTCAAATATGACAAAGCTGCTATTGCACGAGTCTTCGATAGTTTATATACTTAGGACAACTGTTGAAAATGGATATACCAAGAAGGCCCCCTTTGGGGTTGAATACGGATACATAGAACATACTGGCAATATCAACCTGATTCATGAATCTCTCATGAAGTTATGAAGAGAGATGCTATTTCTGCTACTTGCTCAAAATATTCATTAGCCAAATCATATCCATCAGTACCTCAACCAAAACATCGTACCACACAAAGATGTAATGACATCTGATAAATAGAGAATATAAAACGTTTCCTTCAAATACATACAAAATGGAGCATGCCTAACAATTGCATTGCAACACGACGACGTGTTGTATAATTGTGATGAAAAAAATACTATGTTGTCAGTATCACGGCCTGTAATCTTCGTATCATGTTGTCTACGAAACGTTTAGAAGCGACTTATCGCTAACGCCTCCTACTCCTCTGCAAAAAGTTTGGATAGTCTACTTTGTAGCACGAAATAGAAGGAAGCAGTGCTAATTTGTGGTTCAATTTTTGTAAGCCTTGCTAAAGGATATTCTATACAGTTCCAAAGGGATTCACATCAGGACAATAAGGGGCTCACTAGACAAGCTCAGCTCCGTTTTCACATGCAATTCTTACAACTACGTTTGCACAGTCCTTACGACATGTGTTGATACGTAATCTCGGAGCGAGTACACTACCTGGTGATACCATGGTTGGAAGGGTTTCTTGCAAACAGTCATGAATGATAGCGCCAGTAACTCCTCTTCCTGCTGAGTTAGGGCCGCCGTGAAGGGCCGTGATTGGAGTGCATATAAGTAATGATTAGCTGCCTAGAACATCTGAGAAGGACATATAGATCTACCACTGGTACACCTTTTGATTGTTTGCGGAGAGAAACAAATAGGCATTGCCGGTTTAGATCTCTGATATGAGTGAAAGGCTGGTTCTTGAAGATGCGAATGAAGATTTTCTTGCATCATAGTAATATTTTTTACGGCTTTAATGCTGTGTCGTATAACATTGGATGATTCCAACGATGCTGCTGTAGTTTGGCACGCCTTCCTGCAGTGCTACTTGCTTGTAAGGGACACGGGCTAGTTGTGCCGTAGTGACCTGGCCTTGCTTGTGAGGGGTGTATTATTGCTTCTTCACAATTATTTACAGTTGTTATGTTGTGAACTTCTTTATTTGTAGGAGAACAAAAGAAGAAAATGAACATACCAAGTCATGATTTGGCGAGGTCTTTAGTTGGTACTTATCAGTCCCGACTGTAACAATGGCAGTATGCGTAAAAGGGAGTAGTAGTCTGATAACGTAACAAACGGATATGTATTTTCAATTATACCTACTGTAATCGTTTTAGGTTGAAACTAAGATACATTTACGTGTCTGACTGATACAAATATAATGGTATCACTTGCGTATTGGTAGTGTAAATTTTAACAATGTGTTATAGACCACTATTCCAACTGTAGCCACGGTTTTTACACTGCATTTGCGTCATGTCCATTTCGCCTCCAAATCAGACGATACTCATACCGATCGGAAGTACAAATCTAGGTGCATGAATATTGCTGTTTCCACTGTACTTCGTATATTTTGGGTAGGCTTGCGCGATTGATGGTCAGATGCTTGGAAGGCGATGACTACACAACAAGAATAGCATCTTCATAGTTCTAGAAACTGAAAGAAAACCTCAAAAATTGTACGATTAGGATGTCTTCTCCATGTAACAGTATATTTGAAGAAGCCTGCTTGAATATACTTATTACTTGTTATGATACATTCAAAGTCACATAACTTATGAAGAGTATGGATCTCTAAAGTTAATTGCTTGTACAACCTATTACGATGGCTACCTAAGCCAGCTGCTCCAGCTTCTGAGATACTGAGCTTATAAAATGTCTAAGACAGGAGCCTATTGCATGCCTCCACTTGACTAATTTTATCTCCAATGTTTTTTTTTTAAAAAAAAAATAGCTAGAGGCACAATGAAAACCTCAGAAACTTAATACCAGAAGGAGAAAAACAAGCAAAACAAGACATCCAGTAGGAAATAATGAAGGCTAGGATAGACAGAAAATGAACTAGGCAAAACATAAGCAAGCCCAGCAACAACTTGATTATCAGGGATAACCTAGACTCAACATCGTGGGGCCTCCTTCTTGGTGCCAAGTTCTTGGAACCTGTAAAACTCTGCCGTCTAATCCAACTTATAGACAGTTTGTAGTGCAAGCTGTGGGCCAAAACGATCTTCGGCTTTGGGTTTCTTAAACTCAGTTTGGTATTTAGTTTGCAGCAGTACCTTTCTCCAGCGGTTGCCAGAGCAGCAAGCGACATATGGTTGCGGCGGACTCAAAGGCCAATACTATTGCCAATATTATTGCAACCAAGCTTGGTAGGCTAGTCGCCAGCATTGTTTGTTTCGGAGTGTCCTGGGACCCATCTATATCTAAAGTCATACTCAGTTGCCTCTCCAGTCATGCAAACTATGACGAAACCTTAGCATTATATACCATAATCTGTACCATGTAATGACTTTGTGACAAACAAACTACAACAATGGACTTTTAAGCAATGTAAGAAGTAAATCAAAAACCACAAGCTATCAAAACGGAGACAGGAACCAAATTTAAAGGAACCGAAGAAAAACAAAACTCTTAACCCAGTATAATCGAATACAAAAAACGCCAAACAACAGTCTACGTCAACTTATTTAATAAATCTAAACGCCAAACTGTACTTTGCTACGGAGAAGATATCCGGTAAAGATGGGGCTTATGAGGGACGAAGATTAGCTGTTTTCGTTGGTTGAGAAATTTGGGACAGTACAGTAGAATATACTCTACAATCTCAGGATCTGGTGACATACAATGATGATAACTATCTTTTGACACTTTCCTTATAGTCCGAAGATTCGGCAGATACTTGTCTCACCCAAAAAGTAACTAATAAAATGCGCAAGTGGTTTGTCGTTTGCCACATACTGATGGCTTTACTGCGAAGCCTTCTCTAATGCTTTCCATAACCTCCTGTATCGCTAGTGAGGGGTTGGAGCGGTAAGTCGCCCCCACCGATCATGGCTATGCTGTTGAATTGTCCAGGTGATATACACATGTGTTACACAATTGCGTAGAGGCAGAATAATACATAAATCGTCATTATCATCATGCATACTTGAGTACTGGCGGTGGGGTGTCTATGCCTTTTTTACTTCTTTCATCTAATAGATGTCTTTTTTCAAACTCTTAAATCGATTAGAAGTGAACTATAACTAAAACCACGGGAGAAAACGTCCCTACTTATAGTCGTATAGCAAAGGGTCAGGGTTACCTTTGTAAGGGTCTAAGGCCCATTGTTATTGGCAAGGACTGACCCTAGCCGCTCTGGCCAAAAAACATAAATAGGAACCGTCGCTCCCTCTTTCTGTAACTTAGTTTTCCTTTCCTCTCCATCGGTCTCAATCTGATTATTCTTTTACGACCAATTTCTCCAGAAACTCTCGTATATCGTCTAATTCATAGCTCTAGAAACTCAATGAGATTGATGATTGAAAACAAAAAAAAACCAAAAAAAAGAGGGAAAAGAAGCATGGTCTGCTTAAACCACCACCAGTACCAGACAGGGCATGGTCGGAATTGGCCATGGTATTTATCAGTCCATTACCTCCATCATTAGGCTTTTCCTCTATCCTATGAGCAACAGGCAGGTTGTCCAAGTCTCAGATCATCCCAATGTCCTCCATTTCGTCGGAGGCAACCGCTAATGCCCTGATGATTCACATATTCCCTCACCATAGCTTTCAACAGGCAATAGTGTCCGACAGAGGGCTTCAATTTTCCCACTTCTTTTGGGGTGAGGTTTTGCCGACGAGTTGGAGTTCGCCGGCGCTTATCTACGGCTTTCCACCCTCAGACAAATGGCAGTCAAAAAAAAAACCAAGAGACCGAATCTACCTGAGTTTTTTTTTGTTCGTTCGCACAAGACAACTGGGCAGCATTATTATCACAGGCCCAACTAGCGCTCAACAACAGAGTTTCCGCCACCACAGGCTTGTCGACATTATTGAACCATTAGCGCATGGCCCATCGGCCTAGACAAGTCAGCAGTCCGCAACGCATGATATGAGCTAGGTGATGCCACGGATTTTGCAAGAAAAGCTATGGTAGCTGCTCAGGAAACGCAAGAGCGCAGTGCTAACCGCCTAAGATGGACAGCAAAGAATCTACGCCAAGTAGATAAAAGTGTATCTTAGCATGAAAAATCTAGCTACTACTAGGCCCTCCAAGAAACTAGACTGGATGGTAGGCGGTACACTGTGATCGAAACGATCGGCACTCACAATGTTCGCCTTGTCGTGCCTAGCAATGACCACTTGTGTTCCACGTCAGTTTAATTCGCCGCGCTCCAACTTACCTGGTACCATCGCAAGTCCTGCCAGACTACGAGCCACCTGCTATCACAGAGAGAGAATCACAAGAGATTCCGGAATTAGGAGCAGGCGAATACGGGGTGGAAGTAATCCTGAAGACACGCACCTTCAGACGCAAAGCTCAAGCTCCGGTGAAATTGGTAAGCTGCCCTGACAGTGCATGGGAACTAGTTGGACACAGCAGCTTGGCAACAATTTATGTTGTCCACAAAGGCTTGACAGGATCAAGATGAGTTTCCTTTAGCTAGTGCCTCTCGTCCTTGTTGCCACAGTTTGACATCTGAAGACTTATAGGACTGGTTGTTGTTATAATGGAGTTTATATTCCCGTGCATTACGTTTTTTTTTGGAAAGGCAAAGTTATGATTTCTACACACAGGTTTTCAAATATGGGGCCCAACTATACTGGTCACTACTACACTTTGATGGAGTTTTGTCTCTCCTACATTGATGTTACTCCGTGGAGGGTCAATTTTGGGTTTTCTTGTTAAGTTCACATTGATGACTGTTACCATTTTTTTTTGGAGGGGGGGGCTATTGGTCTAAGGCCCACGGTTACTGTTCATGATTCACCTTGGCCTTTACATACTTTCCTTTGAAGAGAGACACTAGTCCCTCTACATTCTTATTTTAGTCCTTTGCTCCTCATCGGCCTCAATCTCTAACTGATATCCCGACCTATTGCTAGTAAATCTTCATGATCCTCTCACTTGATACTTTATGCACACCTTTGTTTAGAGGATGTTTTTTTAGACTTGATTGACGTTTTGAAAGAGGTTTATTCTTTAATAGTCTTGAATCTTATTCAGTTTCTAGAACTATGAAGACGGCTAACACAAACTATGAAACTTTAGTGCCACCAATTTATCGGAAACTCCTCTACCAATTTGGCTCCTACTGGCTATTGTTTTGTATCACTATTCAAAATCGTGTATTCTAAATATTTCAAATGGACACTTTGTGCCAAGTGTATCTATTGTAGTCCTGAGAGCTTACCTCCCAATCCTATGTAGTATATCAGAAGATTCCATGAGAAATCTTAATTTCCCTCGAAATCTTCTCGACAAACTTTGAATTCAATTATTCTATTATAAAAACTCCCCATCTTATATTCTTTCTTTCGTGGCAAGGTTTTTCACTACTTACACTGTCTCGCAACATCTTCTTTCTCTTGAGTTCCAACACTTAAGATTTTTTCTCTCTTTCGCTTGAAATTCTCGTACGCATGATCATTTTCTCTTTCTCCTCCTCATAAATTAGTTTACATGTGGCCTCTGCAAGGTTTACAAGTAGTGTATTCTACCCCTTGACCCTTGCGTCCATTCATAACACTTCTGCTAGGAGAAGAGCTGAAAATGCTATATAGCTACATAAGATCATCCTCAAATGCTATCATGACAAGATTGAATTATGCCGTAAGTTTTATGTCGACCAACTACCACCACACCGCCTGTTATAAGTCTGCTGCTCAGGCTGATTCCCGTTCTGAACCCGGCGTTGACCCAACCGCCTAGCTGCTAATAGTCATTGGTTTTTTTGGCTTCTGTCCTATTTTATTCTAGAAAGATTTTCTCTGTTCAAAGCTTTGACACTTGTCATTCTGTTTATCTTCTGTGCTTTTAGATTATGTTCTATAAAAAATAGTTCTGTTCAAGGCATGAACATTTGTCATCTAGCTGCGATATAAATTCGATTCTAGAAACTCTGCTGTTAGATACAAGCTATGGTTTACTATAGCCATTTCTTAGTATTGCCGGTTATCACTTTGCGGCTTGGACGTTGCCAAAGCCGACATTTATATAAACGGCTGAAGAACCCACGATATGGTGAATTAAACTTGACTTATACCGAAGCATTCCGGGCTACTTATTGGTTACCGTAGCTGTAGGATGTGAAGTCTACGAGCACCATCTCGGGGAGAAACATTGTAGAAAAATATGAGAGGGCAGGTGTTCTGGCGGCAGGAACAAAATAGGCGAACAAACAATGTTTCATGAAGTCGCAGTAATATAAAATGTATAAAAAGTCACTGATAACGAACTATAGGAAAAGGAGTGGCAGAAGGAGAAGAAACCACGAAGACGGAGTACTACGTTGCTTTTGCTGAAGATTTTAAGAGCAACAAATAGGTCTAGGAGAATCTGCAGCTGCTCCAACTACGAGTGTTTTGACACTGTCAATACTCCAAGATAAGCTCGCATGACTGTAAAAGATGCACTAGGTACGAAGTGATTGACTAAACTAATTCGAAGGCTAAATTTCAGGAACCGATAGAAGATGATAGTACGAGACAAGTCACGTAAAAGTGCACGTGTGTAGGCACGTTCGTGACATCCTATCAGCTAAGTGAGGGGAAGGTACTGACGATATGGAGCCCAGATTAGAACCTAAGATGGAAAGGCAGCACACAACTTACTAGGATGACAAGAAACTAACTACTAAACAATATGTAAATAATATAATAAAACTTGGTTGCCAAGTAAAACTATAGTGGCCACTGCCGAACAGAGAACAACTGTAAATAACAACTGGAGCACAAGCAATATGAATAGCGGCAAGAATAGTGAATGACAATAATTAAGTAGCTAGAATTAAACTAGAGAAAGAATACGTACTCGAATGAAAGGTATATGGAAATAGAATAAGAGAAAGAGTGTATGTGATGAATAAACTTGATGAAGCAAGGTTCAACTTACCAAGAATACCAGAATCTAATAATACATATACATAAAGATTGTTCAAGTTTGGTTTTTTTTCTTTTTCAAAACTTTGCAACCTAACATACTAAAAATTAAAACAGAAAGTAAAACCCCAAAAAAGAGATAGAAATGTAAACCCGGACAATAGACTATCTACATGAAGGAGGCACTGTATCTTGCATACTGCTTGATACCTTAACTTCGTAGCGGCCCAACAAACCAATGCAACAGAACAGTGTTAGAAGTCATTCTTACATTAGCGGCCCAACATTCAAACTGGACATAGCAGTGTTAGAAGTCATTCATAACAGGTGACTTGTCTGAGGCCCGTGGGCGATGCACTGATGGTTCAATAATGTCTAAGTTCAAACTGTGACTTGTGAAGAATGGCGACAAGCCTGTGGTGGCGGAAACTCTGTTGTT
>LXGT01000495.1:0-15978 GCA_001640655.1 Endoconidiophora laricicola
GGGGGGGGGGGGGGTATTTACATGAAGTGCCATTCACAGTCCATGGAAGACATAATTTTTATAAAAAAAAAAAAACAAGATTGGAAAATAGATGGGCTGATAATCACTATCAAAGCAATTATCAAGAGGCAAAAATCAAGCGCTCACATCAAGAAAAATGCAACAGAATTTTCGAGACGTCAAATACATAAGTTGAGAAAGAAAGGGGAGGTGGAGACTAGGCATTAATGACAAGATGCTGGCAAAGCACTATCAAATTCACATGTAAGGGAAAAGAAGCAGTACGCCATCTACCCCATTAAGTCGTGACATGCCATAACATAAGATGATAAGAGAAAACAAAACCGAGTTACATAGAAGAGAAACCAGACAGGAAGATGAAAATATGGCCGTGCAACGCACAACCGAAAGCCCCAAATGTGTATGGTATATACATAAACGCCAAATGTAAGAGAAGAGAGAAGAAAGATTGGAGGGAATCAAAACAGGATCATGACACCTTCGCGGGAAGAATAAAGTTATCCAAAAGAAGAGAAAAAAAGAGAGAAAGAGAAAAATGTGAAAGGAAATATTTGGGAGTGAAGAAATGAAGGACAGTGAAAAAGAAAAAAAAGTACAAATAAAGAAGTGAAGTTAGACGGTCATAGAGGAAGGGGATTCGTGAACAATTGGTTTGGCCATTTGTAGATTCGAAGCAGAATTAACTAAGAAAGCTAATCACGGCTGCTGGCCACCCTGGGAGGGCTGCTGCTGAGACTGAGGCTGCGCGGAAGCCGCACCATTAGCGCCAGGAGCGCCACCGTTCTGTGCAGGCGGGTTGGGGGTTCTCTTCTTGCACTTGTCGTGCAGCAGATGGCCATTTCTGGCAGTGGTACGCGTGAATTCAGCGCCGCAGTTAGGGCATGTCGCCTTGGCAGCCTGACCACTCTTCTCACGCTGGTGTCTTAGCAGGTTGCTAAAGGTAGAAAACTGGCGGCCGTTGCAGCCGTGTTCCCAGCACTGCGGTTTAGGACGGGTTTGAACAACGCGCACATGGCTGTTAGCATCAGCACTCATATGCGGAGGCGCAACAGTGTGATTATGAGTAGCGTGTTGGTGTGTGTGAGCATGAGTATGGGGGTGGCCATGAGGAGAAGACTGGCCCATGCCGGGCGACATGATGGAAGGAACGGGCGAATACATAATGCCGGAGCCAGGATCCATAGGCATGCTAGGCGTCTGAGGGTGGCGGCTACGACTAGAAAGGAAAAAAAAAAAAAAAACGGCTTATGTTAGCTTGGTTGCCTGGTGAAGATTTTCAAAGCGTTTAGTTTAGTGGAGCATACCCGTAAGACTGGTGCTGGAAACCAGAGTAATCCATAGTAGGCATGTTGTAGTTGCTAGGCCTAGAAGGATCGAGTTAGCAATTCTGGTTCAAATAGCAAAGTCTGATGATAATATCAAAAAGGTAAATACTTACAAATGGGGCTGGTACGGGTAGTGACTCTGGCCGTCGGTGATAGGAGAGCTGTATGACTGAATGTAGCTGGGACTCTGCATGGGAGCACCAGAGCCCTCACCGCCCAGTATGGGCATTTGCCCAGTATGGGGAGTGGTAGGAGTGCCGGTGTAAACAGATGCCATGCCCGCGCTAGGCGGTCCAGCTGGAATGTTGTCGCTGTAAGCATTGCTGTTTGCGCGCCGTATCCGAACGGAAGTCTTGCTGCTGCGACGAGCCTGGGAGCTGTGACGCTTGATATCCCGCTGATCAGGCGTCATTCCGTGTCTAGGTGGGCTAGACGTAACGGATCTAGACGCGGTAGGCGGCGGGGTGATGCTAGCATCCGAGGTAGTGTGGGCAGCGCCAGCGGGATTTGCCTGGGGGTGACCTGAGCCCATGCTGTGGTGGCTGTTCATCATGTGGTGAGGGGCATTGTTGGAAGGAGGGACAGCGGAAGCTGCTGGGTTGGTGACAGGCGGCCGGGGCACGGAGTTAGCAGTAGGAGCATAGTACGAGCCGGTATTCCAGGCCGTATAATCTTGACGGTTGCTCATGGTGGTGAAGCTGGGGTCGTAATTCTGGTGGGTTGTTAAGATGCTGCAGGGCAAGGACAGTCAGTACAAGTGGACGGGGAAAATGTGCAGGCAGTTGGGAAGAGCGCGCGGGCTCACCTCATACTGGAGTAGCTGATGGCAGTGGTTGATCACAAAGGTTCCGGCGGGGGACGGTAACAAGTAATAAGCAAGTAGGGAGACAGACTCGAGTCAGGCAGATAAAGAAGAGGCTCTGAAAAGTGCCGCAGCTCGAGTGGTAGGTCGAAGATAGTGCGGCTGGCTAGAGCTAGGCAGAGATCAAAAGAGAAAAGAAAGGGAAAAAAAAGATGTTGTGCTGACAGTGAGCAATGGACACAAAAGTAGCTACAGATACTGGCGTGAAGATGCAGAATCACAGAGATTCTTGGTTGAGAGGTAGGTTTGTTGTCGTGATGTATCTCTTTTTATTTTTTTTGATGGGTAGACGTATCCACAGTGCAAACAGACAACAAATTGAAAGCGATAATCGGGCAGGAATCCAGGTGCGGATGTGTGCGAGGGTACGGAGGCAACTGCCAGGATGATATTTGAGACGGGTGGTGCACAAGATATATCTTGCTATTTTGCAAAAGAGGCAGAAAGCAAGTTTGGAGAGAAAAGACGACAGGTTCCAGCAAAAGGCCGGACTAACTGACAGAAATTATATGAGCTCGGGCGACAACAAGGCAGGCAGGTTGACGGACGGGGTGTCAGGGAAGAGTGTGGATGAAGAAGATATGAAGTGTTGGTTCACTGTTATTAGAACGGCAGACAAGTGATGGCTGGGCTACAGCCAACAAAAAAAGGTCTTGATATCGCAACAGGACGTTGTCTGATAGAAGAAAGCAAGAGCGCAGTCAGAGAAAGATGAAAGGTCGTTTATCTGGCACCGAAGGCTCGTGAATATGATAATGGTAGCAGTCGATGAGCAGGAAGAGAAGGAGGAACGGCCTGGATTATATGTCATTAACTTTAAGTCTACAATAAGATAGTAGACATAACAACGCACGCCCCTCAAAGGCGGGAGTGCTTATATGAAACCATATGGGCGTAGGGTATTCTTAATATTAACGCATGTTCCTTGTTCACACACACCCCCATCAATCAATAAATACTAACCAAGTTAGAGAAAAACTAGAATATTTAATTGCCTCTCTGCCTCCTCCGTTCGTGGAGTCCGCTTTTCGTTTAGTGACTTCTGGTCTAGTTTTAGCTTAGTCTGCAACTGAACATGCACTAATCGGTACTATCCAGTGCCCCCGGAATAAAAATGCAACTCGACTTGTCTTGATGTCGAGCACGATGTCTATTCAACGATCCTTTCTTTGCTTTTATTCTGCACTAGCCATACATTCAATCAGAGAAAGGTACTCATTATAACGCCGCAAGCAGTAAGAAGACAACAGGCAGATACCAATCAAAAGGACCAGCGTGGCAGCGTCTGCGTCTATGACAAGAGGATAAAAATAACAATATTTATGATGAAAGTTTGTATAGCGTCTAAATGCATGTATCAGTCAGTCAGTCAGTCAGTCCCATGAATATCCGGCACAGCATGTACGCACTCTTTTTTTGGCACACTATGAAAAAATACATGCTTCATTTGTTCCAGATTGCCTCTCTCGTTGTCTTCTCGTTCTGAAGCACCATCTCGAGTCTCGAGTCCTTTGTCGGCTCTAGTCTCTCGCTATCTCGAGTCTAGAGGCAAACGAGGAACGCGTAGACGTCTAGAACATAGTAATCATTTGCCTTCAACTTGCTAAGTCTAGAAATAACTAGAAAAAAAAAAAAAAAAAGGCGAGACACAGAAAAGTGAAAGAGGCCAGCCTTGTCGTGCGCGCCGTCACTGTCCAAACTAGAGGGGACAACTTCATCCTAGGGGGCGGGGGATTAGAAAACAATATGTAAAGAGGCGCCCTAGCAAGCAGAGCTATCTTGCATGTATAGATCTATATAGGCAACGGCTCGACTATCATGTGCATACGAGAAGTGGCGGATATATACTATCACGACTACTACTGGTCTTGCCAAAATCATAGCTTACTTGATTGAAAACCTTGCCACCTCATTACACCGGCTTCGTTACTAACGATCAAAAGTGGCCGCTGGCCTTTTTTTTTGGGGGTCTCAGAGAAGCCCTTATTAATAGCGCCAAAGCTTCTCTTACTCTCCCTTCTCCAGCCCTTGTTTTACAGAGGCATTGCCTAAAGTGCTACTATGGGCAAGCCGGTCCATTTAGCCGGTGGAATGATATTCCTGTTTATTTGGTTTTCGGTCCTTATCGTCATCTTTTTTTTTTCACGTGGGCTTGCCAAACAAGCAAACAGTTAGTCACTTAGTCAGGTCAAAGTCAGCGTAAGCAACCTCTGTATAAGGCCTTTCACAATGGTCGATATGTCTTAGATTGCCCGTCAAGTACGACAACCACAGCGAAAGGCCATTTCTAGCGTTTCCAGCAGCTTTCCCGCAACTATGACCGGAAAGCAAGCCAAATACGGCAGGAATAATACAGGACAGCAGCACAAAACATCGTTGAATACATACCCAGACTTTTTGTAATAGCATCCTGAACTAGCCTAGACTATCAAACTAAGCTAGCTTGCTTGTTATTTGCCTATGACTAGGGCAGCAAGCAGCTTGGGGCGCGGATGTCTTCTATTTTATCAGACGTGCAGGTGATAAGAGCCCGAGACTCATGGGGAAATTCGAAATCTCAGATGAGAAGGGGTTCCTTCTCTGATGATTCATATTGAAATAAAAGAATAAACATAAATCATTTTAGCCTGGTATTCGCCAAGAAAATACTACATTTGGTGTACGTGTACTAAACAAACAACATAGGTATTATCAAGGCCCTTTCCCCCTTCCATGATATTGGCCATTACAAAACAAGGCAAAGATAAAGTCAACCAGACTGTCGGATCCATGACTATACCTTTCAAGCAAAGGTAGTTGATTAGGAGAACAGAATGAGAATATGAGTTGTATGCTCTTCGTAAGTTAGGTTGTATGTTAAAGTCTACCTGAGAAAAAGACAAGGACTCAGACTAAAGCTGCCGTTGCTAATAGTGACACTGGCCAAAGTGCTGCCGCCGCGATTAGACCAATAGATTATCCAGTCGCTCAACTAAGCTTGTTCTTCTATTAGGCTCTGCCTCTTTTAGTATGGCGACATTACCGATTGCGATACTCGGAAGATCCTAGTAACAAACAGAAACAACATACAGCCTACGTGTTATCTACCAATATAATTAGAGCTAGTAGTAGCCCTAATTCACGTGAGGTGCTATATAGTAGATATCAAGTTCGTTATTCTACGCTAGCCTCACCGAATCTACTTAGTAAGGGTGTTTGTGTATCCAAGGCGATTGGATGCCTCACTACTTCTTCGGCCACGGCGTCCCACAACTTTTTATACTAGGTCGAACGGGTTTTCCAGTGGCAAACGCTAAGATATAGTTACTGTAGAGCGATGCCTTATCTGGCAAATAGCCGCTACAGTACGCGACGACTAGGCCCGCTTATATCATATCACCTGAACGTTAGATAATATGCTCGACTGACTTCTGACCCTAGAAAGAAAGCGAAGGGCTAAACACTGACTAGATATCAGCTTGCTTTGACAACGATTCAAAGTACTGTAACGTGGCCGCTGCTCTCGAGGACAATATTTCCCCGTTGTTGTTTCGCTCAAAAAACCAAGAGCCGGTCTGTAAAGTCTAGCGTATCCTAATAAATCCCATTTGTACATCTAGTTCAGGAACGCGTGCTCCGCCATCCCATTTTCATGGGATTTCTCTACGTTTTCTTCAAAGACATATATTCCTACCCATCCTCTTCTTTATCGACAAGTGAAGAAAGAATATGGCAGAGAAAACCCAAGAATTATTGTCCTCTCCTTCCCAGATCCTACACGGCAGAGAATCGTTAATCTAAACATGTCGTCTCAAAGAAGGGCCGGGCTTGCTTTTTTTCAGTATGGAAACGACTGTTAGCTGCTTGTGGTCAAGTTTATTCTATCGATTCGTCTATGAGCAATACAATCAGTCTTAGACTTCAAAGTTGCATTTCAAATGTCAACCCGTCAAATATAATAGAGAATAAATACACACTTGTGACACGGACATTGCCATATCAGCCATAGCCGGATGCCTATCGCAGGAATTGGTGATATGATATATATTCTCCTTCTTCCTTTGGTGCTCAGTATGGGATGGCTATCCAATGGCAAGCCAGGCCCACATCCCGGTCTGACCAGTTTTTTTTTCTTTTTTTCCTTTCTTCGTTACTTTTTTGCATTCCTATACCATTTTGGGGGCCATTCTGTCATGATCTAAAGGAAAAGAAATGATACATGTTAATCTGTCACTGATTTGCCTGGCGTACAACCCAGGNAAAAAAAAAAAAAAAAAAAAAAAAAGCAAGCAACAATGGCCAGGGTTAGGTTCGTTTGCCTGAATCAGACCAGATCGTCATAGATTAATCTTTTTCTTTTTGGCTTTTCACAATCAACAGCTTCTCACTAGTAAACTCTCAGCGTCTAGCCGAATCATGTAATTAAGTAAACAGCAACGATAGCCAATTCTCTCTCTCTCTCTCTCTTTCTCTCTCTCACACCATCCCATATCACATATCGCCGAATGTCTCGGCAACCACGTAGCTAGATTTTAGCCGCAGCCGAGTCCAGCGCTAGAACTAAGTGTATTTAGCCCTGCGGACACTTGACTTTCTGACGGACTGGCCGCACTTGATTGGCTGTTATTTCGTCACTTTCCTCGTGTCTTTGAAGGCTCACTTGATTCTGAACCGGCTCGGCGAAATTTGGTGCTCACCTAATAAAGACTAGCTTCCTATTGGGCAAAAAGATACTAAAGTCACCATATTACTAGCAAGGGTTTATGAAACAGAGGGTTCGCTCGCAAAAAATACTACTATGTTAAATGCATGGCACAGCTAAGATTGTCTGCTATCGACTGGCTAGGGTATGGCCCCGCTTATTAGTCGTTGCAGAGAGATAAATAGAAATGCCAGCTACATATATGGGGCGCTATTAGTCTAGCTAAGTTGCATAGGTAATAATAAACACCAAATTCAAGTATGGAGACAAGCCAAGGCAGATCATTTCCATCTAACGGGCGGCCTTATTTCATACCCATTTGGCGATGTGCCTTTTTTCTCTTTTCAACTAAGTTATTGTGCTTTAAATCCGAAAAAAAGCAATAATAGAATACCGAAGGGGGGGAGGGGCCCGGAGCAACTCCAGAAGATCTGCATCGAAGAAGGATAACAAGAGATAGAGACAACATTCAGCGCGGTGATGAGCTCTTCATTATATCATTTACCCGCTGTGAAACTCATAGCTCGAAGAAGAACAAAAGCCGAAGGCTCTTCATCAGCAATATGACAAGCGAGCCTAATGCCTTGTCTACGCAGGGGCTCTAGCTTAAGCTTTTAAGCTCTGGTTTGTTTCTCTTGTCGACAGGCCGCGGAGATGGTATCCTAAATTCAATGTTCCGTGCAGAAAGAAACATGCTTGAGGTTATTCGTTCTCCATGGGCGCCTCAGATATTAATATCGCTAGTATCTGTATTTCATTGTCTTCTTCCATCCTCTAATCAGAGCCTTCCTGTAAGGTTGGGAAATCTTCATTCCATAGCCAAGAGACGACGCGATGCCTTCTCCCCATCTCTGCCGTGATGGAAATCGACTTATGGCGGGAAGCGAAGGGATGGCCGAGCATACCAATTAGCTTTCTCAGGATGTTTTTCCTTCCCTCACTCTCTTTCTCTTCCTTGCCGTTTGGTTCCTTGAGCAGCGTGCAGGAGTGAGTAGCAGGACTTCATGGAGGGCTGCAATCAAATCCAACTGCCGGACCGAACCCAAAGATCCTATGAACATGTCATTTTCCCCCTACTATCCTTTGGCTAGCCACTGCCACAGACTATACTGCTTCCTAACAAGCCGAACTAAACTAATCTCCATTGCAACATATTTTCCATCTTCCCTTGCAAGCCTGCAAGATCTCTGTGGGATGGCCTCTAAGGAACCATTGTATGCGGTGCTTGACAGCTAAAACCCCGTCCGCTATGCCCCTAGTTAAACAGGCAGTGTCACGCTGATTAGCGTAAAGATATATAAGCATCGATATAATCTCTATCTGGGCTAGCCGAAACCGCGGAGGTCGACATCGTAGCAGTTATACAGTAGTTCTTCATCTCGATATATATGTAATACGGTATCCAAGCTGCCGCTTGTCTTGGACCTTGATCAACTGCATGTCTTGAACAAGAGCTCATTGGGCCCTGTGGTCACACCATAAAACAGGCTGCCATGGGCACAAAGAGACTAGAGGGTAAAAATTCAGATACTCACCGCGTTCACCACAATTGGCAATTCTATTTACGCTATTGCAGATTTTGTACCATGGCTACACGAATGAATGAGCGAACGAATAGCACCAGCATACAGACAACAGAGAAGTACCACACACCCATTAGGGGGGAGGGGGGGGGGGGGGGGCGTGGATAGGTCAGTCAAAATAGTAACAAGCTGGATGCTGTGTAAGTGTCTGAGCGTGTTGAGGTTGAGGTTTCCTGTAAGACAACATCAGAGACAAACAAACAACATCCACGCTCATTTGAAGCTGACGAACAGCAGGACTTTGCTACAATAATATCTCGGAGCCACCTTCGACATCAATGCATGGCAGAGGCGAATAGAACGAGAAAGAAGCCAGAACAACAACAAAGATACATACATGTTTGCTTCAAACTCATGATGTTTGTTGTGTGCGGTGGTTAGGCAGCTACTGCTGCTTAGCTGCAGCGAACAACATGAACGTAAGAGAAAAAAAAGTCAATAGTAAAAGATAGAAGGCATGATACAGCAAGCTGCTGTCATACTCGTATACATGCGTTTCGGGGGAACCATCCAGTAGCGATTTTCCAGACTTGCCCCGTGTCTTCCGGAGAGCTTTTGTATTGATTGCTTCTTCAAGATCTAGTTTATGTTTGCAAGAAAAGGGAAAATAAAATTTTTAACAGACATATGCAAAGGCTAAGCACATGATGCCGTTACTTGGCGTTCTGATCGCTATAAGTTTTGTTGTTTTTTGCTACGTTGTTTGGAGGCACAACTGTGTCCTTGTGAAAGCCCACAGAGAATACAGAGGCGATAAGCACTGTAGCGTTGAATGTTAGTAGCAGCGAAAATCAACAAGGAATCGCTTCTTCCTTGATATTCCTTGAGGGGGCGTCGATTCGCTATGATTCGCTGTGTTAACGCTTCCTTCTCACGGTTTCTTTGATTCCTAAGTCGCTTTGTCTGGATTTGTTTTGATTTCCTGCTTCCTTCCCTTGTTTCCCTTTCCATTCTTTGCTTCCCAGAATGGAACTGTCTTCTATCCCTCTTTATTTCGTCAGGCTATGCTCATGCGAGTTTCTTCATGGGATTTAACAGATGCACACCTCATAACGCATCTGGTCAAAAAGTAAACAAAAACCTATGACCTATAGCAAGCCCTTTATTGCTGGGTAATAGAAATAAAGATAAAGAGGTCATTTTCCAAGTCTTTATATACTCGTCATAGTTCATATCTAATGGGGTAATGAGTAAAAAAAATCTGCCAAGGCTGCAAAGAGAAGAACATGTCAAACCCTAACGACGCGATAATACTGCAAGCAAGGGAT
The DNA here is from genome assembly GCA_001640655.1 of Endoconidiophora laricicola. Lineage (NCBI taxonomy): Eukaryota > Fungi > Ascomycota > Sordariomycetes > Microascales > Ceratocystidaceae > Endoconidiophora > Endoconidiophora laricicola. Next base: position 9,741 of record LXGT01000495.1, read on the forward strand.
ACACGCCTGACATATCTGTGTCTACTATGTAGTCATTTGCCATGAAGCATTCCAGTTGCTCTCAGCATCAACGCTACGACAAAGGCGAATATTGCTCTTATCCCTTTCGTCCGAGACAAGAAGCGATAATTATTAATGGCCACTCAAAATGGATAGAATATTACTAGATCTAGAACAGCGATGGCAATAGCAATCGCATCTTCACCTGATATTATGGCATCTGTTTCTAAGTCAGTCGATCAGCTCACGCTTTAACTTGATACCGTTTGATCCATATGCTTTGAATTAGGAATGGAGCACAAAGGATAAAAGGATGGCGGATGATATCTCAAGCCATATGTTAAGGAATCTCGAGGATTGCGGCAAAATAACTACCTAGAAGAGAAAGGTCGAACAATTATAGGCTAGAGATGACTTATGATTACAGGCCTGAAATAATCCCCCCTCGAAACGGCAGCCTTGAATAGGAACTGACGCCTGCAGGACGATATAAAATTATCCCGCCCCACTTTCAACCTCCATTGACTTGAACCCTGTATAAATAATAACCCTTAATTGGAGCATGTGTTGATTAGCAAGTAGTTAGTTACTTAAGAGGCACAATTTATGTATCATCAGGTTTAGACTTATAACAAATACTTTTTTTTTTTTAGTAACCTTGATGTCATCCATCAAAATTTCCACTGAAAGTCCTACGCTTTAGCCACTGGTTGTGCAAAGTTTTACTAGACTTCAGTTGACGTGTTCTAGAGCTAGATTGGCGTCTTTTATTTTATTTCCTATAGGACGAGATAATGCTCCACCGCCTTAGTATAGCGCCACAACAACATCCTCAAACATCTATATTGAATCAGGACAACAACATCATGACATATAAGCTATGGTGCCTTTTCCAACGAATAAGAAGACCCACGTGCGAAAAGTGCTAATATCACCGAGTGTGTACTTAGACAACGTACCACAAAAAGTGGCCTCTTGATGCGATTGGGCCACAATTCGCAATAGGCTTTGCGTCCGCAGCAACTCCTGGTCACTTGACCGCCATTTTATCTTCTTTGCGAAGCAGATTGTGTTCTAGGCTGTGATGTGCTTTTTTTAGTCAATTTTTTTACAATTTATATATATATTTATATCATTGATGTACGTGGGTTACAATACAATGCAGCCTGACAGAATTGGGTACCAACAGCAAACTACGAACAGCAAGACTTTTAGCCCCTATAGCTAATACTGCTACCATCGTCATCAAAATGAGCCAGCTGCATATTAGCTTGTTTACTTTGACCTTTTAAAGAAAATCCCCGGAGAGACTAGATGATAGCAAGCTATTAACAAAAACAGGTAGAATGATATAGACAGCGATAGGAAGAAAGGGGGGGGGGGTTGATTATTCTGTTGCTAGCAAGTTCACCGCCGATCTTCTGCAATAACAAATCACTTAAGCCAACACAGAAGTCACGATTAGCAACTAGCCTACTACTTGTCCCTTTTGGTCATTCTAACTTTCGTTACCATTTTTGGAAAAAAAAAATCTCATCTTTATTTTTTCCCATGCTGTATCGTTCCCTCGCTCGCTTGTTATTCTCTGATACTACAGTGATGAAAATAATGCCACCACTTGATTATTGCGACCTTATCAACCTCAAGCGCTTCGGCGCCCAAAAGGTGGGGTTTTGCGTATTTGCATGGGTACTTTTCTTTCCCTGTAAGAGAGCGGCGTAAACAAAGCAGCACAGTCTGGTTACTACTACTTCGCATTTTTCTTAGAATTTTCTTCTGCTGGCCAGCCATACCCTCTCGTGACGCTATCTACTCGGCTTGTGAGATGTCAGGTGCTTTGACAACAAGTTGTTCTGTGGCTTACTTGTTGTATGTCGATGAAAAATGGCCGATATTTGTAATCAGGTTGTTTTTCCGAACCTGTTCATGTATTGGCAGGGAACAAAATGTGTCTTACACCCTTTTAACTACATCCCGTTAACTTGACTGGCTACCAAAGTAACTAATCCTTCGACCGGTCAGATACCTGACATGTCATGTTTTTTGTGCTGACCGTTTGTATTCTCTTCCGACACTTACTGCTAGCTGTATCATAAGCGTAACGAGAAATTTATTTTCCCGTTTATCTGGGCATTCGTACAAGAAATGTACATCTCACATCCCGAAAAGCCGGACTTGTTAATTTGTCACTAATGGATTGTGTCTCCCGCTGGCCTGCTGCTTTGTTAATGCTACAATCATCTACTAGCAGGCTCGTTCACTTGGTTGCTGATTACTTGGCTGCTAGGTTGCTATTACGACTATAAGGACACATGAATAAAATATCTCGCAGGGTCTGATTGTCCTGCATAATGACGTGCTGTCCATTGTTAGTGAATAGTAATGGAGCGGGGTATCGTCTACATACAGTATCAGTTTTATTTTTTCCCCTTTCTCCTCGTTTATGCTATTTTACTTGTTTCCAAATACACTCACATTGCCATCAATACTGCATACTTAAAAAAGGGAAATGCGGCTTTACTGCTTGCATACCTCGGCCAATCTCATGTTTAGTCTTCGTTTGACTCGTTGATCTGCCCCCAGACCCTAAGTATAATAACCCTCACGCTAGAGGAGTCTTAGCTAGCTCCATGAATGACTTGTGCACGACCTTTGGCAGGGAATATTAGTAGGCTACCCACTGACCGTGACCGTGAGGTGAACCTTGATGTAAAGAACCGTAGATCAGTTAGCAGCAAGGGTGGATCGGAGCCTTGCCTATCTCAGAAGTCATGACCGCTATGATGCTACTAGCACTGATCTACTTCCCTGGCTGTTTTCTTCCTTACTTCTTCTTTTTGTCTATAGACGAGCTAATGAAGTTAACCAGGCTCCCCAGTAAGATATGCGCTGCGCCTTTACTGATATCTAGTGTATATTATCTCCGGCCGAGAGCGGTTAACTTACGGTATAGTCGCACTGTGGCATTGAAAGCTTCATTATTGTTTGATAATATTTGAGATAATTAACTAGTCTGTAATAACGCCTATCTGCTAGCTTCCCTGGTTTATCCTTTTATTCTTTCCGATGTAGTTCAATATTTTGTATGGGAATAGTAACCTCCCCCCCCCCCCCCAAAAAAAAAAAAGCCTACTCTAATGTACAAGATAGAGTAGCATTAATAGCCTATTACACCAACGATGGTGAAGCAACTCCTACCGTGGAAGTAGTTGTAGGTACATATATGGCACATATATGTACACATACACTGTATATTGTCAGACAAGACATAATGTACAGTATATACGGACTTGGTACAGCCGTACATGTACGTTTTGCCTTTTCTTATTGTAACCCACACTTGGGATACAACATCGTAATAGTATGGCTGCGACTAGATTGCTACTGCTAATCATGTGGAAGATAACACGCGAAGCGTGGCGTTGTTGACCGATGCAACACCAAACACTTACCGTGACGATACTATCGAACCTAATGCTGGGTCTGTTTTGTATGTCTCTAGGGCAAAGCCTTGACCGACTTTCATGAAAGTGATGTGTAGCTTATTATTTTTGCCAGCAACATGTCTTCTTTGGCTTCTTCTATTCCGGAGACTTTGCTTGCCCACACGCAGGACAAGCTCGATACGACACAATAAGGAACATACCGCCTTGTAGTATTATTAGATGCAGATGATAGATAGTTGCTTGGTACTGCCTGATAGAGCTCATAATATGGGATATCGGGTGACCCCATCTACAAAAACTCAAGCCTGAAATTAAATATTACGCCATGTCAACGAATGATGCCTTTTTTTGTAAGAGCTGCATTATCTACTCATCGATATCGGCCATTGCAAGCACACATATATACTATGCAATAGAGAAACAAAGTTGTTGAATCGAAATTGGTCCTTTATTAGAGGAAACACTGAAGATGAGTGAATCTGCATGTATGGCTTCACAAACTATGTGCTGCTGTGAATTCCCTGATTTTTCCTTCAGGTTGGATTTGAGAAAGTGAACTCAAGAACCACCCAAGCATGTTCATCAACAGAGCAAATAGAAAGAAAAGAATAACGACAAAGCCCTTCATATCCCCGTTTTGGCTGGCTGGCTGGCTGGCTGGCTTAGCCGAAAGGAATGTTCATAGTAGCATTTCATCTTTATGCCATACTAGTTAGTCTATAGTCACTGATTGCTACGACTAAGGGCTATCTGGCAGAACCAGACTGCCGTAAAAAAGGGAAGATACAGCAAGGAAACTTGAAACGGGCCTTCTTTGCAAGGGGACTCCAGGCCTGAAATGGTCCAAGTGTCCTTTGCATGTGAATTTTTTTCTTTCCTTTTTTTTTAAAAAAAAAATCTGTTTTGGCTTCAAAGGAAATTTAATTTATCCTTGATACATGCCGACGATACTAACAGTGCATTATTCTGTCTTCAACTTGTTAGGGGTTATCGTGTACGAATTCGTTTCTAGCATAGCATGACCAAGAGACTTACTCAGGCTTGGGGAGTAGAGATAAGCATGCTAAAAAGAAACCAATTATATATAGAGGGACTCTTCCTTTCTCTTCATACTTGACAATCACCAAGTAGGTGCCAGTTAGGGATGTGCAAGTGCATCCTGGCGGCGAGTAAACCTTGCTTTGCACTATTTCTGAGCGAATACAACAAGCGAAAACGTCCGTAGGCCATTTACCAACATCATTTACTAATGTACAAGTTCAGAAGGGTTTTATATGTTACATGATGAAGTATTTTTACTCGTTATAAAAAAATTGGTATACTAATCTTAGCATTTATATCTATCTAGTTGGTATGAGATGCTTAAAAGGTTGGCCCTGACAGAAACTTGACACTCTGTAGAGATGTCACAATTATTTTGGAGAACCGTTTAACACAATGGGCTTGTATCTGTAGTTTGCGTTATGCTTCGTTCCTGGTCGATCGGGCCACGCGGCGCCAACCAAGTAATGACGAAGACGAAGAGGGATGATAAGAGCGAAAGCGGTTCAATCTAGGTGCCGTTCTCTTAATTGTGAAACGACAGGTGATATTCACTGACCAACCATTGAGTGCCCATTGCTATACAGAAACATTTGGAGTCCAATGTTCCGAGAAGGCCGAGGAATGAACATCCTAAGGTATCTAGCATTCAAAAACATGACACATCCTGCAAGGCGCGAAAATGAGTTTTTGTACCCGGGAATGGCCAGGTTAAGGGAAAGTAAGAAGCCAAAATAACTTTAGTTTTCCAGGTGATTGAGACTGTGGCGAGGTTTATCCATGACAACATAGATTTGAGCCACCAGCTGGTGTGCTTTGGTGTGGCTGGCTGGAGTTGAGGGCTGGCTAGTTTGACTATCGGTCGCAATTATATGCCAAAAATGCTGTACTAAAACATACTACTAATACTATATAGTCCTAAAGGCTGACCAACGGAAACAGCAAATAAGAGGCCTCTGCTTGCTAGAATGCAGCTCAAAAGATCTTGAAGCCATAGGCCAGGCTCAAGACAATATTACCGTTATGGACGAACAGCCATTCAGCTTGCTACACAGTAGCAGAATATAGATATCCGGATGTTGTTTTCTCTCGATCTGTTATAATGTAACTTGGTAGCTTTGTCTGGCGGAATCATGTTCAAGTTTAACTGGTTACAGGTCTTTCATCTTGTTAATATGTGGTTTATATGTATAGAGTTACCAAGATAGTCTTTGACGTTCGCATCTGCGTAAAAAAAAAAAAAGGAATAAAAAAGAGGAGATTACGGGAACTCCAGAGTCGGTTCTCGTGGTCACGTTGAAAGGAAGGAAGAACTCAGGCCAAGCGAAAGCCGCCTATATGCAGTAGTAATAGGTCAATGGTAGCAACCGTAGAATAACAGGCAAGCTTTTTCTTAACTCGGCCTCTCTTACCACTCTATTTCTTGGTTAATCAGTGACTTTCTTCCCACCGGGATGGATTTGGGGGAATGAGGAAGAACAGGAAGGAAAGTAACGGCCGTGCTTGTTCATAGTGGCCTGTGTAAGTGGTTTGCTTGTCTGACCAGCCTGGCAATGTCTATCCTGCCTCGTTCGCTAAGCATGATTATTGGGTGCTAATATATGTACAATGCGTTTACAGCATAACTCTAGCGATTGACAAAATTACGTCAAGCAGCGTTTAGTTTTATCCGTACGTACTGGCAAAGAACAAGCACATTCCATAACCAGAGTAAATTTCAAGACTCTTTATGACCAAACAACCCCCCCCCC
>LXGT01000496.1:0-15896 GCA_001640655.1 Endoconidiophora laricicola
CCCCTCCAAAGATGAGTTACACGGCGTTGAAAGATCTTGAGAAACCAAGACCTGACACGGGTCTTAGATAGATAGTACTGCCATAAGCATCTGCACTACAGTTTTTGATCTCAGTATGTCTTCGGGGTTTCGCAGAATATACGTTGATCTCTGGGGTATTATACGGTTGCACAAAGAAAAACTATGCCCGCAACCCATTATCGACTCAACCGGGATCTTCATACTATTAATCTATTGATCGGCGGCATATTACAGCTAGAGTCCGACCAATAAACACCCTGACTTGAACATCTTGAAGAAAGAAAGAGAGTTAACTCTTGTTAGCACAAACTATACAGGCAACTAACACGGAAATAACTAGGTCTCACCGTCTACTCACTCATATCATATGCCCGCTCTCATCTCCATGTAGATGCAGATAGGCTCATGCTAGTTGGCAGATCACATTTGGGGGTATCCGTCCATAACATAGAAGACCTTCAATGAAAGAGCGGAGGGCGATCACTTTATCTCTCCACCCCAGGATTACTCCTGTAGCTCCATAATCCAGCTGCCCCCTCTTCGCCGATATTCAGTAATAGGCTTGGGATCTAGCCTACACTAATGTCTCCAGAGTTCTAGGCACAGGCGATGCATTTCAGCGGAGTCCGCTCCACCATCAAATCTGCACCTGATGACCGCCTCGTTGTCTTTACCCACGCAGTATTAGCATTTCCCAAGGGATTTTTCTACCGCCATTGCTATCTTGCTGTCTGTCATCATTCCACTGCCAGCACATCGGCTAAGAGCCCACTTTCTTTGTTACAAGCAGATGCTGCAGGCGGATCTTGCATGCAGTGCTGCTACTGCAAGTTACTACTACTATTGCTCTCACTACTGCTACTAACTGCTACTACTACATCACCGCTTCTATCGCAGTTTGGCTGCTATTATTTAGTTGGAGAATGCTTGAAATCCATAGTAGCCACCCCGCAGTTCCTTGTTCCATTGGAAGGCTAATCCAGATGGAAGGCTTGGTGTTGCCTTCGCTGATGCATGCATATCGCTTGGAGAAGGAATGCATGAGCAGTATCTGGCCTCGGAAAATGATTGGCTACCAGATGTACAGCACAATGCGATGCTATAGATCCTACCAGGCGTCTCTCAAGATTCTGCAAGAAAGAAGGCGCGGCATATTATTCTTTAGTTCTAAAACTCTGCTTGAGATTGATTAGTAGGGCTTTTTTTTTTATCTTTGTCCGTTCTCTCTCCCGGTTAGGTTCTCTGTGCAACCAGCAAGACTTGTGATTCCGTTGCCTAAGAAGATATTTGACTTACAAATCCTAGCATTATGTGCCTCAAGGCCCAAGACAATGCAATGCCAAGAACTCTCTATCAGAAGCCCTACCGTGTATCTGCCGCTGACGAGGTGTATGCGACTCTGTCTCAGGATAGCCAGTCTGTGTGACCTCATGGTCTACATTGAAGGAGTGCCAACTTGCGCATAGAGTATTTACCACTGCAGTAGCAAGCGACGACGATCTATTGAAACTGGGTTTGACAAAGTTCTCCTACTGCAACTGGATTTCTCATATCGGAAAAATCCTGAGCACAGCCTTCGTACGAGAAAGGTCTTTTTGTTTGATGGACATTCGGACAATCAATTGTCCACAATAACCTCCCGGTTCATACACCCATTTACTCCTTGTTGAAGATATAAGATTTTTACATGCAACGACAACTCATATTGTACTGGCCTATTTCTGTTGACCGTCGGAACCCACAGTGTAGCTCCGAGTTCTGTCCGACAAAACCTACGTTATATAGTACAGATCCTGCATCACACACGGAATATTTATACGCACTATCACAACTCTGTAACCTAGAAGAAGCCAGCTCATGCATTCTCTTTATCATTAATGAACACTTACCAGTAGCTGAACATGTAGATAGACCAAAGAAGTAACCCGCTGATGACTACGAGACTCGCATGCCACCGAAGTCTGTGAATGCGGACCTGAAACCGTTATAATATGTCGCTCGCTCATAGTTTGACCGTCCATTACAAGCTTCTCATGCTACATACTTATGGCTTTCCAGCTGTACATCCGGTCTTTCCAAGTCCACTAGAAATGTCGCTGTATATATTTTATAGTGGTAAACACTGCCTAAATCTATAGCAGCCTACAATCCTCTTTGTGTTGAGTGTCCACTCATGATAAAATGAGTTAGTCTATGACTAACCACTAGCGGCACAAGTTGCACTAGCTACCGTGACACAGCATCTTTATATATCACGGCTGCTGTTAATATATGGTAGTATGTTTTTTATGGGTCGTATGTTCGGTTGCCCTCTTCAGGTGGAATGAGATGCGTCTGTGGCTTGGTGATCTATAAGCTGTAGCAGTGGCGAGAAGATATAAGGATGATGAAAGACACCGTGATTTGTTAAATACCAAGGCAAACTATAGATAATGGTAGCTGTTGTTGACTATCCCTTTCCAACATAAGTCAATACTATGACGAAGCATGACAAACTAGGACTAAATATCAAACTTTTTCATTGTGGATAGAATCCAAGGCTTTAGAACTATGAACCTCGTAAATGCAATAATATGGGGTAACATAAGAGTCCTTTCTTTCCTTGGGGCTTCTTGTTCTCACGGTTGATTTATACGATGAAGAAGATTACGCTCCTCATTCATGGTCTAAAGGGGGGGGGGGGGTAAGCGCCACTGCACTAAAACTGATCATTTGGCTGTCTTTCTCGGTGATGTACGCTGACAATAGTGTCCAAGATTTGGGCCACTATCACACGAACATCCCCCCCGAGCCCTGAACAGCTGAATAAAAGAGGTCTATGGTTGTCTCTATGGCCAGTTTTCTTGTAATCATCACCTAGGTATCTTATACTGATACACTGTAGGCGTTGCTAATCTAGGTTTGTCTTATGCTTTATCAGTACATATCCTGCGCCGATAATCAGCTTGATCTGCACATATCGCACTTCCTTGCTTCAAGGACACCTTGTCCGTCCTTTATTTATCTACCTTCAGCTCTTTGAGTACAGTGTGCTATTCTCTGCGGCACAAAACTTTGGTCAACGCCACCCAAACCCACGTTCGCGGCCGGATTTTTTTTGTCTCTTTAGCATCTGTTCTATTAGCCCCATGAACCTCAGAGTAACACGTCTAAATCCCTTTCCAGTAGGCTGTATATCTAACAGGCTTTGTTTTGTTTCGTGCATGAAGCCCGCCGCCTTTTTCTCTCATATATAATGGACATAGCTAAAACCACCAAGTCCTCAATATACCGTGCATGTAAAGATGCCTGACAAAAGAGCCACGGCGGACAATTTGTCACCAACTTTTTCAGCTTTTTGCTTGGCTAAAACTTGATTCAGCAGCCATTTCATAGTGTTGATTTCTCTATCCATCGGGGGTTTTGTCCCTATAAACTTATATCATCATAAACTTTCACAGTAGCTAGTCAGTAGTCATAAACTTCTCATATATGTAACGATCCTTGACACTACCATGTATACCAGAGAGCATAACTCCTTCACAAATTCCGACAGCTAACTTCTCCTATACATTGATAAAATAACCACATATTGCATTCCAAATCGCTCATTTCCTAAAGCGCCTAGTTCCACTACATATCGCCAGTCCATGCATGTGCATAACAGGGCTTTACTATCTAAGTTTATAATCACGCAGCCTGAATATTTACTCAATATGGGAATTTCCTGAACGGGTATCTTCAACGTTGGGAATCAAAAGCCCACCGTGTTCACCCATTTCAACCCCGTGGCGTTTCTTTTTTGGGGCCTACCACAACGCTCCGATTCTTGAGTCTCTCCTTATTGCTTTTGCTATATCGGTTGGCTGCATTTTGATATAGGACCTTGACGGAAAGCGGATGGGCTGTTGCCTCATTACTGTCCATACCGTATCTGCTGTTCTTGTGTGTTCTCGGCCCGACCTTGCCACCGATGGATTAGCCCGGCCATTTGCGTCCTATAATCTTCTTCATCTTATTTTCAGTGAGAATATCACTTTTTCGAACTTGATACACCAGAAAGCAAGCTCGGCACGGGCGATATATTAGAGCACAAAGACACGCAATATCTCAGGATCAATAACAAAATCTTGCTAATTCATATAAATATCCCGGCAACATCCTACAGTTCTTGCCCCATGCGCGTATATCTTCCTTTGTCAAACGCCCATGAAGATCGTAGACCAAGACGAGCATTCAAGAGGCTCGCTATCCAGATCTTCATACAAATGATTTTAGGTCTGCACGTTCTGAAAGCCTTATAAACTAACTTAGGTATCAGAAATTAGTCTGTTTGTTGCTCAAAACTTATGAAGTACTTTTCCATATAACGACTAACTCATAGTTTGAGCGACTTGTTAGATTAGCATGACAGGTCCCAAACCTCAACAAATGTCAGTGAAGAAAGGTTATTATATAAACTGTTCAAACTAAGCTGCTGTTAAATAAGCCTTTGATTAACTAGACCAGTTGGATGATTTCTGATACTTGTTGTTTCTCTGTTATCATAATCATCAGATGCTGGCCCTTGTATCAGATCATCAACTACATAGTATACTAGCGGGAAATCGCCATCACGATTCAGCAATTTGGATTATGTGCAATTCTTTGCCGCAATATGAATAACTTGCTTGTAACTATCTCTGTTACTTGCTGTCTACACGAAGGTGGACACCTATTTAGGAGAGAATTCCCTTTATCTGCTTTAGTACAATGAGCTTTTATAAATTCCGCCGCTGTTTCCGAAGCTATAATATTTCAAGACATCAGCAACATCTTATGGGATAAGTTCTCAATAACTTCAATAAACTTGATCTATTATATTTAGCGACAAGTTAACGATATATAACTACACAGCATTAATAACGGCAAATACTACGCTCACTGATTCTCCAACAGACGAGTTCGGCTACGCAATCGAGAACCGAAGTCTATAGACCAACTAAACGAAGCACATGTCCGGCTGCGAACATCAGTAGCTTGCCACCGTACAGAATTGTCTTGCCCAGACTAGATGGCAAAGAAAACAAGGTATTACCATTGCAAAGCGGAGATACAGGATTGATATTCCGGCGCTTGATTCAATTCGTCGTACTATCTAGTTACTAGTAATGTACTAGATATATACCATATCCTGCCATTCTATCCTCGATCTGCAGTAAGTAATAATTGCTAGCGCCGTGGAATGAACCAAGATATGCTTTATATAGGATCAAAGGAAGCCAGCGCCGATGAAATAGGTCACGCCCCCCTTCCTTTTGTATCAGGCCAAGTTTTTGCCGTTTTCGACATGGCGTGACGTACAAATAGCAAACAGGGTAAATAGGAAAAGAAAGCAAATCCTCCGTAGCAAGTCTTAACGTAAGGAAAAGAAGAATCGAAGAAAAAGAAATACCTCTTTAACTGACTTGGTTTTCCTCCGGCTCTACCAGCCGCCCGGGCGTGTGTTTTCCATATAGTAAAGAAATCCTTGGCCGACGGTGGTTGGTTTGTTTCTGTTACTTTCTTTTTTCCACCGAGTCTTTGTCTCATTTTTGGGCAAATCGTTCCATCGGAACTTGTTGAATACGGTCTAACGGCTGTTATACCCTATATAGGAAGCCTCTAGGATACAAGAGTCTGGGCGTACCTTAAAAACGACGCCAACATTCCAAATCACTCTCGCGGGCTCGAAAGATCCACTGTCCGTGATCTTTCAACCTTATTATTACGACCATTGTCCTCCGAGTGAAGCTTAGCAGCTAAGCCAAATTCTCGTTTTCTTACTGTCCCTTTGCTGACTTAGATTCTAGACACATAGAATTGGTAGAAGAACAAAGAGGGAAAATTAGCCAGGAAGGACTTCACCGTGATCCTCCCCGTAATGAATCGGAGCCTTTAGCTCAATCAACTGAGCTACTAATCTTGGTACAAATAGTGGTATCAGATCCTACGAGCTAACCCTCCTTTCATGAATTTGTATTTTTTTTTAATAACTCGCGTCGTTTGATTGCGTAGCAATGTAGATAGATATAAAATACTCATACATCGATATATCGAATGTATAGTAGTAGTAGAATCTTGTTTGTTTTATACGCCTTTAGGCTAAGGATGAACCGCTACTAGGCTAAACCTACCAGTCCGACTAGCAAGATAGATAGCAGCAGCAATTTCTTTTTTTCCCATCTTATCCAAATACCAACACGAGCCAAACATCGGCAGCGATAGTTCAAAATCGTGGATCAATAAACGAGATAGTGAAATGCATCATTCCCAAATCCTGCTCATAATAAGCCCCCGAAGAAGCATAATAGCAGTAACAACTTCTGTCATGTAAAACGAGAGTAGTATCGCCGTTTCATTCCAATAAATCTCTTCAAAGTCAAACTCGTCCGTAATATTAAGTTCTTCTAATCTTCTGCTAGTAGGCATATCTAGGCCTTTTGAGCCTTGGCAACATTATTTAACGAGGTTGGAGACTCTAGCACCGGCGAAACGCCATCTTCACTAGTCTGTGCCTTCTCATGTGCTGTAAGGCCTTGCCTAATAGCAAGAACATTATCAACAATGACTGCATCAATACCCTCTTGTACTTGTTTCTAGAAGGCGTTAGTTTCCGGGTTTATATTCAAAGATACACAAAAGAAGACTTACTTGAACCATAGCGGGGTTGTTGTTCATAGTTCCGTAACTGACACAAACTAGGCCGCTTTCCTTGACTACACGAACCAGCCTTGGACTGTTGATCAAGGGCTCAACAGCACTTACAACACCCAGGAGGTTCCATCGGCTAGCAAATCTTACAGCCTCTTGTAGAGACGAAGCCCTGATGTCACCTACAGGGCAGATACCGGCGTCTGTCAGAAACATTATAGGCATTGAGGGTTGCTTGAAGCTAAGGCACAAGCAGATATCAGGGTTGAAGGATGAGAAGATTATATGTCTGGTGCCTGCCAAATCATACACCTTGGAAAGAATCGTGTCACAGAATGAGTTGAGCTCGACTGCGTATGTGTCCATCTCTTGCTCTTCGCTCTCATGGAGCATAGGGTACTTCATCTCAATATTGAAGCCCACATGTTCTGGCAACTGATGGAAAAGATCTTCAAGAGTGGCAAATGGTGCTTGAATGAAGTTACCACGGGAGTTTCCCTTATAGCCTTGATTTTTGAAGTCTCGAGTGTGCTTCATGCGCTCATTCATCTCATTGTGACCATCGCCGGCGAAACCAAGTGTTCGAGACCGGCGGGGGGGGCCAACACTAGTGCTTCTTGACTTGCCCCCATTCTGCTTGACCGTGTTGGGTGACGGGGCCCGTGATGAGTCGGGGTTGATATGCAGAAACTGTTCAAGCGTCAGGGTATGCACAGGGGCATCTATACCAGTTTCGCTGACGAGGAAGTCGTGATAAATGACTGGGACATGATCCTTTGTTAATTGGACATCAAACTCAACATATTGAGCACCAAGGTTGGCTGCAGCGATGAATGATGGCACTGTATTTTCGCCCAGCTGTAGTGATTTTGAAGATGTGGCGTTCTTTCCTAAGCCACGGTGCCCGATGACCATGGTAGATGACATCTTCTTCCAGTATGTCTTATCTGAAGTAATCTCGATATTGGGATGCGAAAATGGGGTTATGACTAAGAAGTTGAAGTTGACGGCACCAATGACGTCTAGATTCACGTCAACTATAGGAACACAAACATCACCCTGGAGATTCATCCTCTTAGCGCCAATCGAAGGGCGAACGGCAGAAAGTAACGCGACAGCCCGGCCGATCTTACGTTGACCAGCAGAATAAGTCGGTATAAGATCGAAGAACAGCTTCACCTTGGAAGAATCGTCGGTTTTGAAAACAATAGGGTCTGTCATAACATTGTCCTGGGCTGGAAGATCTATAACAGTAGGCTCACCCTGTGCGCCGGAAGCAGAGACCACTATAGACAAAGCCGTGTCGAGCTCCGTAGAGTGTGCAGAAGCAAGTGGGACATGATCTAGCTGGACAGCTTCAATGATTTTGCGCATGTCCATAGAGCCTAGGCTCACTAGTACTAGACTTTCATCCTTTAGATATCTATGCCCAAAGGTTTTGATAGGCTCTGGCGCCTTGCCGTTGGAACGACGATTATCGATTGAGGATACACCTGAATCGCTCTTGGTACCGGATGATGTCAGTGGTGGGCGAATGGTGAGAGGAGATTGCTTATCTATAGCCTCTCGCAAGAAGTTTGCAACGTGCATGTGGCCACGGAACGCCGCATGCTCCTTTGAAGTCCAACCAGAAGAATCAGGCTTTTCCAGAGTTGCACCGTTTTTAACCAGAAGCTCCACTGCGCCCAACTTTCCATCCACAGCAGCCACATGAAGAGGTGTCCAATCATAGGTCGATTCGGCGATATCGATGCTAGCACCACCATCTAGAAGAACCTTGGCACATTGTATATGATCATACCGAGCTGCGATGTGCAAAGCGGTCTCGCCAGTCTTGTCCTGCCAATCTATATCAACGCCAGCTTTCACAAGCATCTCAACGATCTCAGCAAAGTTGGCTTTAGCAGCGATGGCGAGCACTGACCCAGATTGAGAAGCAGCCTTTTGGAGGTTTTCACCGGACCCCGCAGTGATCTTCCAGTTCTGGCCGTCAATAAGGGCCTGTGTCGTACGAGGATGGCCACCAATAACACTAAGATGAAGAGGTGCATGCCCGTCTTTATCCTGCCATTCAGAGGCATCAACACCATCCTGGACATTGAAAAGATCCCATTCTTGCATCTTCTTCATCAGAATATTACACAAGATAACAAAACCAAACTGTGCTGCATAGTGAAGAGGGAGTCTACCCGATGAATCTTGGCTTCTGATAGCGACCCGTTGCGAAGGGGTAAGCTTATCGAGAAGGTAGCTAAGCATCTTGACAGCTTCGTCATCTTCTGGTAAAAGTTGAGGCTCATTATGATTCAGTGTCAACTCAGACATAGAGATTGGAGGCCTCATATACTGTTCCGAAAACTGAGAGCCAGCAACGATACCATTGTTGCCATTGGTGCGAGACGAACTCTTTGTGCGGCCGATATGAATGACTAGACGATGAATGCAATTTCTGCCATTGATATCATCAGGTTCATCCAATGTGTCTGTGTGGGCAATAAGATAGTCAACAGCCTGGTATGCCCGAGAAGAAATGGCCTTTTGAAGAAGATTGAGAATCAACGACTGGGAGGAGACGTTAGCTAGAATCTTCCCATCATTTAGTTGTGTCTCCAAGGCCTGGATATCATTAGCCTTGACTGCCTGATCTAAAGAATCCAACACCGACTGGGGAAGAAGGATGAGTGAGCCTTTGATTGAGGCTCTACTAATGGAATGACTAGAAGAAACTGAGCGAGCATCGTCAAACTTTTGGTCATCTGTCAAGGCAGAGAGCAACTTGTTGATGACAGCAAGGGCCCGAGTCGTGGTATTATCCTTAGAAAATTGCTTTGGGTCGACCTTAGTAGCGATGTAGCGGTGTTGAGTAGCCACTGATGGAATCTTCTTGTCGAGTTTTTTGGTGATTTTGACGAACCCGCGACGGTTGATTTCACCAAACCACTGCAGCTTACGAAGGTGAGATCGAAGATCGAGTAGGGCACCCATCAACTCTTCGATTTCATCGTTGTCCAGGGATGCAAGATCATCCTGTGAACGTCCATAGCGTTCTTGTAGCAAGTTCATGCGACGGGAAAACTCGGCAAACTTCTTGTTATAGAAAGTGTCGACATCTTCTAGATTACGATCTAGGGCGTAAAAGAACTCTAGAAAGAGAAAGAAAAAGTCATTGTCAATAACGGGAGTAGCACAATTATATAGTAATTACTACTCACCCGCTAAATCGGCAGTACCGCTGGACTCGGATGCCTCCTCGGCAGTCTTGATAAGCTTTTTGAGGCCTTTGTAGTTAATGTAAAAAGCCGCCCATTCAGGGACTTGGTTTCGCGGTAAGCTATGATTGGGTAGTGTTGTTGTTAGGATGAGAGCACAGGGCGTACAGATAGCTACAATCACTTACGTGAGACCAAACTTCATTGTCGCTAGATTTAATATATGTCTCTGATGTATTCAACAGCGGATAGATGAGACGAAAGTCTTATAGCTATATATCAACTTTAGAGAAAGTTACGGGCGGATATGGGAGGGACAATATAAGCAAAGTCTGGTTGCCGGGTGTTGCGATAATGCGACAACTGTTGTTCTGAGTTCTCTTAGCCTAGTGGGAACTAGAAGGAGTCAAATCAGGGGCGTTGACAGTAATGAAAGAGAGATGTGATGGTAATCAATGGTAGACCATCTTGGCGGCAGGCAGGTTAGCTTATTGATAAGTGGTGATATAAACAGCGATAAATGGGGACAGAAAACAAAGAAGAAGGGGTTTCTTTTCAATGTTCTCCATCACCACCCTACTTGCGATACTCTATTGGAACTTACACCACTACGAGACGCCTGTAATCATGGGGGTGGTTCTCGCACTGTATGATATGTGCGCCACCTCCCTGTGAACCCTCCAGGGCGTCACTGGTATTGCCGCAAACTCAATCATCACGTGCCAGATTGTAGCGGTCGCATTATGATATATTACAGTGTGTATATAGTACTCCCACACGGTCCCAGCTACCCGCCGCCTGCGTGCGTACTTGTCATCACGGGGAGCATTTACGCCAATGATACAGTCCCGTGGAGTCTTGAACGCCAGCGACTGGCTCGCGATGTTTGAAACTAAGTCTAGGAAAAGCTCCTATGCGCGGGGAAAACAGGATTTGTGTCTTGGAGTTGTGATGGTTATTGCAGTGTAGTGACTCTCATATGCATGGGTCGCAATGGCAAGTACATTTCTAGTAGAGGGACGGAGCTAAGAAGTTAATGTAGAAAACAACTAGTGATATTCATGCTTAAATTCAGGCAGTACCAGGCAGAGTTACGGGCCATAAAGTCATTTATCAGATAGGTATATTGTCAATTCTAGACACATTTGACTAGCAAAGACGCTACTGTTAAAGTCGGTGAGCTCAGTCAAGCTTGCGACTTTACAACAGCCTCCTAGCATGTTGTTATACATAGTAGATGCATATAATCTATTGTATAAGTAAGTCTATACCCTCCTCAATAGTCAACATCTAATCGAGTAATGAATTTGAAAAAAGTCTAAGCCCTGGCTGGATATTTGCCTACAATAGCAATATCACAGTCATGGAGGGTATATCACTGTTATAATGATGCTATACAGGCTAAATATCCAGCACCACTATTTTCGACTTGCTTGAAAGATTTTCTACCAACGTTTTCTTACTTTGTACTTGCCTGCTGTTATAGTATTTCTGTAGGCTAATGGTTATTTCTACATGTCATATAGCCTACCAACTCATACCGCATGATGGCATGGAGGAAACTTCACTCCGAAGGAACATGTGATTCATACGAGATACATATGCATTGAGACCTTCGCCCGCCGGCTTTCTGTGCTCCCAGCCTCTAAGAATCCATCGCGACCACCTTCTTATATGCGCGAAGGAGAGTAACAACGTACACGATACTCGCCTCCATAGATATATATCAATACCCATTGAAATATATAATCTGCAGCTGATACACCACCGGAGAAAAGAGAGATGATAACGGCGCTGTCAGGAGATGGAAATCTCATTTCAGGAAAATGGACACATGACCACATCTCATCTATCATCGTGAAGCCCCATTCCAAATTAAGGCTACTTAATCCAGTTGCACAGTATGCATACAGTAGTACTGTAAAAGACTAGTGACTGTTTGAGCGTCTTGTAATATATAACTAGACTAAAAACCAGCCTGTCTTGCCGTTTGTTTTGGGGGTTATCTTAAGCAAAGCAGATCAACTGCAAGGGATAATCCGGTCTAATACTTAGGCATAACCAAACCCATTATGTTCATTACATCCCAATACTAGACATATTTAACAAAGTGTGTAGTAATCTGAAAGAACTGATGTAAATTCAGGATATAACAGTGTACCCTCTATGCTAAATAACAATAATAATACAACGCCCCTAACGAGGCCAGGCTCTCCAACAATATCTAAGAACACGTCATAGCTATAGTACCAGATTGTGGACTCCGGAAAAAGATTATACCAAACCAAGTAAAAAAATGACACTCATTAGGGCCGCTTTGTGTGCATCGGTAGACCCCGCTGTAGAGACTCCAACAATGAAACCTTCTTCTTCAGCTGTGAATCTGCTTCAATCCAGTTGCTCATTGGTATTGAATCGCGCTCCCAACCTTTGAGATTGGTTTTGGATGGAGATGCTCTCTTTGCGGGTACGTATGGTGGCAAAACTTCAAATTGCCTTGTGCTTTGTTGGGTTTCCACATCTCTTAGGGCCTCGTTGATGTTTTCTACAATCTCCTGACTGTCGCGGATGGCTGCTGTTGTGAGTCGACTCAGACTAGCAACCTTCAGATTTACCCGACCTTCGAGATAATCTTGATACGTGAACGTCTCGTATGTTGGTTCGTGTGGGCTATGGACAATGACAGCATTACCAAACCAGCTCTGAGGGGAAGCTGCGGTCCAGTAAAAATTGAAGTCCTTTACAGCAGCCTCAGCTTCTCTTATAAGTTCTGATGAACTGGCATCTGATGACAAGGCATTGAACAGTCTCGTTGTCGCACGTTCTGCTTGTTCTGCCTGTAACCTGATGTTGTGGTACTCCAATGAATCCAGCATCTGAAGGAAGCCAGCCCGATCTATGTTAGAATTGCTGAAGACCTGTGCACAAATGTGCTCTGGAACATCTTTGAGGCCTGTAATGGAGATAAGATACTGTATCTGGTGCAGAAGAATTGTCTGCAGTTCAGGCTCCCGAACAAAGAAAAGGCTGATGTGATTGGGATCCCCCGCAAGACAGCGTACGATCATCATTGCAGCTTGCCGGTCAAGAGAGTATATGCAGATACCGAAAAACTGTACAATTGCCCATGAATTGATGATATTGCCGAATTGCAAGCTCTGGCAAAACATAGCAGCCGCATCTTTGATTTTGTATAGGCCCAAAAGGCCTTTAATGATGATTTCGAAGAGATATCTGCCCTTATCTTGTGCTGAAGTCAAGAGATTTCTTGTCGCGCGAGGTATAGAAGTAGAGAAGATATTAGAAATATAGTTGTAGAATAGGCCAGTACGGTTAGCCTCTTTGCTGTAATTTAATAGGCAAACAGCAGTGGCGTAGTTTGTTCGGTAAGTACGAAAATGTGATCGAACATTGATAACAAGCTCCTCCGCGATAGAGTAGTATCCAGCCTCAGTTAGTCGAGTAAGCAGAGAGTTATAGGTTTGTCCCTTTGGTGCTACGGGCGAAACGAGAAGATTATAGCAAAGGTTCTCGATAGTTGCTGCCTTGCTTTTCTCAACTCCCTTAAGTAAGTACTTATGGAGTGTCGAGATGTTGTCCAGAGTATCTGAGCATGGCGCCCGATCTATACGTGGGTATTCCTGTGCAAGAAGGTTCTCTATTCGCATTCGGAGCTGCGAGGGGCTAGTTGATGATGCCTCTTGGATTTGATCCAGGAAGCCAAGAATCGAGCGAACGAAGTTGGATATTTCTCCCTCCTTCATTGATGCTTCAGTTTCTGAGAAGTTTCTGAGTTCGATTGGCGCATCCACTTCCTCCTCAAGCCAACGATTCAACCGCTTATAGTTCGTTCTCTTCAACACAGGTATGGCCTTCCAGTAGCCTGACGTCTTGAGAGTTTCGAAAAGCTTGCCACCATGCTCATCCCACAGCAGATAAGCAGGGTCGTGGCTTGACGCGTCTGGGACGAACTTATCATCACTTCCAACTCTGCGGTCTCGTTCGTCAAGTGTAGAGTTCGATTTTTCGATTTCGGCGGAATGCTTCGTCATGAGGGCCGCATTTTCGGCTTTCAGGGCGGCAATTGTGGCCTTCGTTTCTTCAATTTGGGCGTCAAGATCTAGGCGTCGCTTGTCCTTGAACTTGGCGTCAATGACGGCAAAGGTACCGAATGCTGCAGTATAGCATCCAGTGATAACCTCGCTAAGCGTCGGCTTCCGTGCCGTGGGACCAGTAGTTAGTTTTCGGATTGACGACTTCACGACAGTAAAACAAGACTGGCACCGACAAGCTTGCGTTTTGCCTGCGCGTGTCAAAAGACTCTGCATCTCTAATTCATCCGGCTCAGTTGGTAGCGGCTAACAAAAAGAGCAATACTGCGTTCAATGATTGATACTGTTACTTCGCGGTTTCGGAGCCTGTGATAGTAACCTTATTGCTCAAAGTGACACTAGAGAAAAAAGCATTTGTATCACGTGATCGTGCCCCAGTTGGGTTCATGGTAAGCTAACCCAAAATATGCCCCTCCTCACATTAACCCTCCTAGTGGAGTAGTTCAAAATCTGTTACAAAACACCACGTGATGGAGCTTCACGAACTATCTTCAGCGTGAAGCCATATTGTCGTAGCACCAAATTGACTGATATTGTATTATCTAGATTCTTGATTCATAACTATGTTCGCTTTGTATCTTACCGCTGAGCTCAACGGGTATGTTATGTTGTAGAGTTTCCAATACCATTGCTTTAATGATCTTCAGAATAATGACAAGCCATTGTGAGCTACTACTAACTCATATATAGAGTTACCAACCTCCGACCTGACGATACAGAGGAGAACCCATTCTGGTACACTTTCATTGTCCAGTGCACCTCTTGCCGTGAAACAAACCCCAAGCCTATCGCAGTTAGCCGTTTCGTGAGTACCCTGATAGATCGGCACCCACAACAACTCATCTATATACCAATACTGATGAAATTGTAGGAAGAGAATGAGCTAAGCGGGAGCCGTGGTGAGGCCAACTTTGTTTGGAAGTGCAAAAACTGCAAGGTGAGTGCGATAATGTATTGTTATAGTAAATTCAAACATGTTTATTCTAATACAAGGCATAGAGAGAATCGTCTGCCTCCATCAAGACTTCTCCAGTTGCCTACGAGCAAAATGAGCCCGCAAAGCGCCAAAAGATCATTGAGTTTGACTGCCGTGGCCTCGAGTTCACAAGCTTCCAGGCCGAGGTAAGAAATCTTACCATTATGTAATCAAACGACCAGATACTGATATCATAATAGGGAAAATGGCTAGCTTCTGGTATTGATTCTAATACCAAATTTGAAGAAGTCGAGATTACTGAGGACTGGTTTGATTACGATGAGAAGACTAATGAAGAGGTAAGCATCGTTGATATCAAGTTTGAGATCTCCCGTGCGTAATCAAGTGCATTAAGCCTTTAGTAGTTTATACCTCTCTACAATGTGATAATATACATATATAATACCGCATTCTTGCAGTAATACCCTTCTTTCGTAATGCTATTCAAGTGCCGTTTTCAAGTGCCTGTCACAGTATGGTATGATTGTCTGTGTTTTTCTTTTGTCATACCGCTAGTTCAAGGTCCGCATGAGGCAGTCTTCGATCGAGAAAACTAAGTATAATCGAAACAAGCTATCAAGGCGTATCCCGTACTCTCTAGCACATAGGGACATGGAGACTTTGCTGCATACCATCATCATTACAGCCATTATGATACCGAACTACTCTGTCCCCATTGCTCCGGGACACATTGGACTTGTCCTGGAAATCCACGCTTAGTATAACTCCTTTTCATATAGTTGTTAATTATAAAGGTAAAAAAGGTAGCCCCAAACACTAGCGCTCAACAACCTCCACCTCAAATCCATGATGATGATGGTCTTAGATCTTGTATCGCGTTTGCGAGGTTCAAGGTCCGCATTAGGCAGTCTGAGTTCTAAGGAAGCTATATATAACTGAGAGATGTTATCAAGGTACCTCTCCTGT
>LXGT01000497.1:0-16044 GCA_001640655.1 Endoconidiophora laricicola
CCAGGGTTCTGTTCACTGGGCCAGATAAGGCGCCTTGTCAACATCTCTCAAATGTACTTAGTCTTCTTAGATCTCAGACTGCCTAATGCGGACGCTGATCCTCGCAAAGGCAGAATAATATATAACATCAATCAATCAATCATACATACAGAAAAAGGATGAAAACTTTGTCAAAACAAAGTTAAGAAAACCGGGCAAAGTTTCTTCGAAGATTTTATAAGCACCCTGAAATAGCGTAGACGAAGACTCCAAATCTCAAATCTTTAAGAATATACAACGATGAGGAGTAAGCTATCGTTGATTAATTTATCTGGTCTTTCTATCGTGGATTATTCTGGGCCGTTGTGCTGTCTAGCTAAGTATTGAAAACGAAATCATAGTCTATAAAAGACAACAGGAATTTGGAGACCAAGCGGCCACAGTAGAGCAAGTCGGTGTTTCGTGACAGCGGCTCATCACTGTAAACAGTAGATGGGAAGTCCTGAGCAAGGACATACATTTCCTCATCTGAGCATTATTAGCAGGTTGTATAATTATTTTCGTTATCTTGTATATACAAGAGTAAGGTAATGTGTACTTACTATTGCTCTGATCGTGTAAAAACGTACGGATTTCTCGAATCATCATCGCCGTTGGCCTGTCGACGTTTGGAATATCTTCTCTGCCTAGAAGGTTTGCGCGCAGCGGGTTGAACTCACTATTGTTGCCGCTATTTGTGTGGAAGTTCTCGTGAAAACGGAAAACAAACTGCTTGAACGGAAGGTTCTCGATCTCTTTACAGATGCCATATAGAGCCTCGCGGCCCCCGCCACTACGCTTCTCGGGCTTTCCAGTTCCGGTGTGAGCATTATCTATCTCTACTTGTGTAGCCATGTAATAGTCGGTTGTCGATTCGACTAGTTCCATGAACATGGCCAGCACTAAGAATGATGCAAAGCATGGGCCCCAGGCCGTTACCTTGTCACAAAGGCCCTTCTTGAAATTGTCGAAGAGTTTTGTCATATCGTTGCGCATCAGTTCGTCAATAATGGCTTTGACCTGCCGACCGAGAACGCGCGACGTCAACCACCTTAGGTTTCCGATAGTGCCAGTATCGACGTCCACAGAATTGAGGCTGGCGATGGATGATCTGGTTAGACATAAATGCCGTGACGTGACGTAGTGCATGCCATATAATGATAGCGCTCTCTTGACCATGGCGTTGTCGGAAGCGAGGGCATAGCGCTGCACAATGTCTAGGATGGTCTTAGGCATACTGTTCATGTATGCGGTTTCAGTGACCTGTATGACAAAAAATTCGTCCTTAGGCAAGTCCCTGACGTAGTCCTTGACATTTTTGCGCATGCTGATCATATGCGTCTCGTTGTTGTAGTCGATACCGATCGCCAGGGCGTCCTGGGTGACTAGCTGCATATTGCCTCCCAGGTTGTGCAACAGAGCGTGCTTGCAGACGTCTTTAGTTTTGGGTGTGAAGAACATAACGTTCAACTTCAGCGTCTTCTTAAAGCGAGGGCCCGACGACAATTCAACCGTCCACAACTTGACGGCGTTGTTGATAGTGAAGGTCTTGATGTTTTCTTCGAAGAATGCTGCCATTCTAGCCGGCTCAAAATGCTGGCGTAGCACCGCTGGGAATATGGCCGCGTTGAAGTCGTAAAACTTCCAGCAGATGACGTACGGAAGCGTCTCCTGCGACTTGATGCATTGTTTACACGGCGCGCCGACGTTGCACTTGACTTTACGGGTGGAGCAGTGGAAGCAAGCGCCAGCTTTGCGTACTTCGCGCGCATGCTGTTTTTCTTTCTCGGGCAACGGCCCTTTGCGACCGCGTTGTGTTTCTTGCTGTACGCCGGTACAATTTTTGGGATTCTTCTTAAACTCTTGCGGAGTGATGACATGAAAATTATGATGAGTAGATTTAGTTACTGACATGCTATTGTTTATGTTCCTCTTCCTTCTGCTGTTAGTGCCGTTATTAGACGAAACTAACGTTGTCTTGCGTTTGTTCTTAATGATGGGAGCCTCGTATGTCTGGCTAGTGCTTCTGTTAAAAACTTGCGATGAGCTGTGGCTATCGGGGCTGTTGTAGATATCAGACGCTGACATAGTGCTATCGGGCGTCATACGGGCTTGCGAGCCAGAGCTGTATGCAGACATTCCACTGACCAGAGAATCGGTAATGGAACCACTAACATTTATACTGGTCGGCCATGAGGAGGCTGATTGTTGTTGTTGTTGTTGTTGTTGACTCTGACTCCAATTGCACATGTACTCTGGATCTGGCTGATGAAGTGTTAGGGCTATATCGCTGCTTGGACAGGCTGGCGCATAGATATTGCTAGACACTGCATTATGAACCGGCATCGAGACAAATGGGAGTGGCGATGAGTTTGAGTCTGCTAGAGACGCCACGCCGAATAGATGTGGGGATGAGTCCCCCAAAGATGCCGCGTTCTGGTAGTGGCCAAAGTCGACAAATGGGATACTATCATGACTATCCAATAGACCGCTGTCAGGGTCATTGAGCTGTTGGTTTTGGTTTAAGGTCGTCGTGGGATGTGTATTTGTATTGATGTTGTTGGTGCTAGTAAAGGGCGCTTGGCTTGAGTATAGACTCTGCGGAAATGCTGCAGCTGTTTGGCTAGGTGCTATAAAGCCACTCAGCCTCGAGCATGGACTGTACTCTAACATTGTCTGCTCTGGCGGCCTATGCGAAATCATGACATATTCCCATCTAGGAGAGAGTGTGTTCGGTGGTAGTTGTACAGGCGATATCGAGCCGACTGATGATGAGAGGGGATTCTCAATCGAGCAGGTGCCATATTCAGGACTCTCATTGTGGCCCAGGTTACAGTCTTTTGGTCCAGACACATACAGCCACTCATTAGATTCTCTCTGGGGATTGTAACTGGTGGGAGACGCTTGTGCCATATTCCGGATGCAAATTCGAGGATATAGTCGCTAGATGATAACAATTAAAATGGTGCAGAAATAATGCGAAAAGGATCGAAAAGAAAAAGTGAAGTAAGGCCAACACGGGCTGTCCTTTGTCTATATAGTCACGGTAAGCTCGTATATGCTGTTCTCTGTTGGGCCTCGGTCACATTCTGTTAAAATACTATGCATATATAGTTTTGCCCTATCATAGTGTGATGATACACCAATTATATACAATTTGGGCTTATTCTCTTACCACCTTTAGCTTTCACAGCATTTGGTTAAGGCAACTATTGTCTCAAGTTCGCACAATCATTATGAACAATGCCGCAACTAGCGTACTAATCCCTTTAGAACTGAGGCTTACTACGGCGTGTGTGTGTGTGTGTGTGTGTGTGTGTATATTTTACGTCTACCTACATTGCTACGCAATCAAACGACGCCAGATTGGTCACTGGACAGACTTTCAAGCCTTCTGCTAAGGCTCTCCCCCTAGAATAGAGACTCGGTTATCTTTTCATAACCCAGAGCAATGAAGGTCACAGTCAAGTGATATTCAAAATTCTGTTGAGTTCGCATCTAAGGTTTGTAGCACCCCACAGTAGAAAAAAAAAGATATAATGAAAGACCAAAACATANAAACATAAAACCAGAATAAAACAAACAGACCGTGAACATAAAGAGAACAAAACAAAAGAAACCAAAACGAAAGAAACCAGAACCGAAGAAACCAAAACAAAAGCTTACTATGGCACAACCTTTCCAATTGATTAGTAGATTGATTTGTTATATATATTGCCACTGCGCGGATCAGCGTCTGCATTTGGCTGTCTGAGTTTTAAGGAAGTTAGGTATAACTGGGGGTGCAGTCGATTCAAACCTGGCCTGGTTAACTTCCAAAAATTACGTTTGGGATAGCCATGGTATTCTCTATCAGAGGGACCTCATATTGGTGCTGGTTTCGGCCAGTTCACCACCTATATCCTGCTTCGGCGGGGCTCAACTTTCGCGTTTGATTTCTGCTGCTCTGTGTTTATAGTAGTAGGACTTGCCTAACCGTCTTCATAATTCTAGAAACTGAATAGATTAATGGTTATGAAAACAACAACTATAACTGAGAGATGTTATCAATGTGCCTCTCCTGTCCCAGTGAGCAGAACCTGGGAGTAGGAGGTCAGTAGTGACCTTAGTATGCTTTGCAAAGTAGCGCCAGCAGTGTCCGGCGACTAGTCCAAGTTCTAGTCTTCTCCAATCAAAGTTCACATTTGGACCACGAACTCAATACGCTACGAAACATTCGTCGGTGTCCCAAATTGGGTAGTGGGCTCTGGCTAGAGAGGTAACAACAATGTTATAATCCAACTTCTGGACAACTGGAGAGGCAGGGGGGAGGATAGAATTGGTCCTAGGACATTCTAATACTGAAGGCAACGGGAATTGTGGACCAAGGTTGCCAAGCATGTTGCAATGATACTGACCTTTGCAGCGCCTGCAGTTGATTGATGTTATATATTATTCTGCCTTTGCCAGCTCAAGATCTGCATTAGGCAGTCTTGCGGTCCAAGGTTGATTGATTGATTAATGGTCATTATATTGTTTATATTGATGATGATTTATATATTATACTGCCTTTGCATAGATCAGCCTATGGCCACATTACTTTCTACTGACATCACTAGGCAGTCTGAGTTCTAAGGAAGCTAGATATAACTAAGAGATGTTATCAAGGTGCCTCTCCTGTCCCAGTGAGCAGAACCCTGGGAGCAGGAGGTCAGTAGTGACCTTTGCATACTTTGTGAAGCAGCGCCAGCAGTGGCCGACGACCAGTCCGGATTCCCAGAACAGATGATCGTCAAACGTATTATGAAGACACGGCCTATTGTAGTAATGGTATAATCATACAGCAGCTCTAGTTGGCAATATACTTAAGACTATGTAATTAACAAGTCATAAAACAAGCTATCAAAAAATCACGGCTTTTACAACTCGCCTAATCGTCCAATACCCCAACCAAGGTGTACATCTTCGTGGCACACCGTAAGCTAAGGCGCCACGGAACCATTTCTATTCAAGTAGTTGGAATAATGATGACATCGCATGGCATTCTTAGCATTTAGAATATCCCATCTAGAAACTGAAATCTCTCAAGTAACCCTTATATTTCACTGCACATATACATGGTAGTTCAATATTCTGATGTTTTTTCTTTTGAAAAAGAAAGATGTATGTCCGGTTTTAGTCCCGATCGGCGCATAGAAGTAAAAGTACTCTGCGCCATCAGGGTGGAACGGACGGGTTGTCTAGACCCTTTTGTTTACTCTCCCACATACGAACGAAAAAAAGAATAAGTAACACACATGCGGACAGAGAAAACCGCAAGTTGTAGGCATTTCGTGGTGAATTTTGAGCTTTCGATGCACTTAAGAAACATAATGTTCCTAGGACGACATTCTCATGGTCTTATGACAAAACAGAAGAGGCCGATTATTAAAAGCATAAACTTCAGACAGAGTTTGGAACAAGGGTTTCATGCTTCAGCGTTCGTAGCATTCTGGATCTGCTCAACCGAAAACTAAAACCAAACTTCAAATAATCAATCTTGCAGTCAAAGTATAGGGATGAGCAGCCCTAGCCGGTATTAAGTATCATGTGATTTTGTCGTTGGTGGTAAAGAATGGAAAACGGGAAAGATAGGCCACCTCCTGAATGGACGACACAACTTGATGCCTCCTAATGCTAATGACCTCGTTATCGCTTGGCTTCTTTCGGCTCGGTGAATCAATGAATCGACAAAAGGGCAAGGCAACTCATATGTTAGGGCCGAGGAAGGTAAAATATTATAAAGGGTGAAAAAACACACATGCCATGACGAATGTTTCATAGAGGCAAAGACAGATGCTGAAGGAAAGATGAAAAATTTTCGAAAATTTGCACAATGTGGTCAATTTATTTCATTTCTAAAACCCCCACATTACACTGATCAGTCAGTCACGTGATATATGATAAGCGATAATGAAAAGAAATTCATGATTTTAGTAGCTCAATCTCGTTTTTTTTCTTTTTTTTTTTTTTTTCACTTTACACTTAACTACGCATAACTAATCAACCGATTGTGTCTGTATTTTTCTACGCACTCTAGGTCAAATGCATGCAAGAATAATGTCGACAAATTGGTAGTTGTTCATTGAACAACGATAACGATTAAATTTTCTCGCATACTGTTCGTTTTTCCCTCCGGGTATTGCTCGTTAGACAATGTCAAGTTTGGGAAGTGTATCTGCATGTGATGAGAGCTTTTAGTCGCTTGTTCAGTGATCTGATCTACCTACATTTCTCCCTCTCTACTATCTTTAGTTCCAGGATTGTTATAGCTTTGAAGAAATTGCAATATCTAACATCATGTACTCAGTGACCTCAATCCATAGTTAGTAAACTTCATAGTAACGATGAACGGTGGTGTTTATACACAGGTTCAAAATCTGTACAAGGAAGGAATTAACACAAATTTTCGAATTATAGAGTAAGGAAGAAATAATCTAAATCATAATTGCAAAAGATTGATAAAATAAACAAATCCAAATCAGAACAATGTTCTGCTCCATTTTCCTGTATATATAGTGTCTTCTTCTCATCCACAGGCTCAGTAACTCACAGTTTGAAAAGGGTATTGAAATACGGGCTTGATATGACTGCTACCATGTATCTAATGTCATTTTTAAGACTCTTACCATCACGATGACATGTATATTGTTCTTATAGATATGTCCCAGGGTGTTTACCAACTAAGTATGTAAATGTAGATGAAGAGGCAGGAAAATAAATCCAGTCCTATATCTAAATTTTCTTTAATCATTCCGGTGACCGAGGCCTTGTTATGTCTTCATAAAACACTGCCCAAACTGCCTTCTCAGCCATTAGTATCGCCTTGAGAGATGGTTTATTATAGTGCGGAAACATAATTGGAGTAGAGACATACTAACACTGATGGTCATCTGACTATCGTGTAGACGAAGCAACATGGCACAAAGCCTTCCTTGAAGCACTGTTTAAACCTAATAACTACCATTGTTACTTATGCCTGATTTGCTTCTCTCCAGATATATCGTAATATCACCGTAGATCGGCCCAAATACTAGGGCCCAAATCCCAGGTACTATTTACCAGTATATACTACCGTGCCACTGATGTACATTTTAATTTCTTTGCTTACTATATGCCGTATGCTACGCAGAATAAATTGCTCCATAGCCTTTATATTAGATATTCGGGGAGTCCAAGCTTACTGCTAGGCGTTTTGGTTCATTTGAAGGCATTATTTGACCTTGCTAAGTGATGATCTCTCATGACCACCATCAATTTTTGCCAGTCATAGCTTAGGAAAACGACTACTGTGTGATGTTCAAAGGGTTAAGTGAGAATTGTATTGTTTGTATTTTCTGTAAGAAAGTACAAATCTCGTAGCTGTACAATCAATCAGTGTATAGATTTGTAATTACAGGAAAGTCTGTTGACAACGTTACCAACGCAAGTATATATATATAGTTCTATGGCTCACTCGCTTCTTTGATTTCTTATCTTTCCATCATCCAATCTACTACACCTTCACGGATATAGCACTTGATATCATCTCGATATCACTTCGCCGATCCAACGATCAACTTCCTCACTAGCCTTCGGTTACTCAATATTAATTCTGTTACTCAAGTCAGCAACATGGCGAATGAAGCCCCTGCTTCTATCGACACTCAGACGGGTCCCATGCCCATCTCTGTGCCCGATGAGAACCCCGTAGATCCAGGTATGTACGATTTATATCATGTGTATCATAAGACGTATTCTCTAACACATCGAATTTTTAGGATACGGCAACTAAACAGATAGATGGTCATTTTCAGCAAGTTCTTTGCCAAGTCACAGAGCCTACAACAACTTGTCAGTTGATATTTCAAAGCGTATGCCCTCATTGTTTGTTGTTCTCACAACATCTTTTCCTTAGCCGGTTTTTTTAGTTTTGTTTCTTTTCTTTTTCTCCTGTTCAGTTGCTTCTTTCCAGATTCATCTCATCTCCTTTACTTACTCTTTTTACTCTGCACACTATTAAAGCACTTGGTCCTTTACTAATTCAAATTAATCCAAATTTGATGTAAAAAAACCCCCAATTTTTGCACACAGCATGAAAGTTGACTATAAAGCAATGATGTTATGTTGTTTATCACCAAGTGTAGTACAAAAGTTGTTGTTTAGCGATAAACCCTATCACTAGGGTTAACCGACAATACTAACTTAAACCAGGCTTTCAGGATAAATAATCTGAATAGTTTACTAGAACCTGCTAGGCAATAAGTCCTGACTGATAGCGTATTCTATAGCTATATTAAAGGAGGATAATTTAGAAACAATACGTGATTTGGTCTATCGTAAACATAATTGAATAATTTAGTTCCCTGCAAAGCATCCACTGAATAAGTGACCTTGTCATCATTTTAACGTAAGATGTAAACAAAGGCATACCCACTATCAGCACGTGACCATAGAAAATCAGCTGTGTTTTGGAACGTTTCGTTTGTTGCTTCACATATATGCTTCATACTATAGATATCATATTTTCTTGGATATTTGTGATTCACTACAACTATTAATCTACTTTTTTTTATATATCTGTAATTTCATTAGATACTCATCTTTGCTGCCCAACACTCAATTCTGCGGTTTTTCCCCTGAAATCATAGTAGAGCCCATCAAACAACAAATATAAATAAAAATGACAATGGTGTCAACTGAAGATAGTCTGTTGAAATCAAAACTTACATTAGATCACCGAGGAGAAATCCCTTCCGAAGGCAATATCAACAATGAGAGACTGGAGTTATTTCAAGCACGCAAGTATCACGGCGTGAAGCCGATTCCACGTCATCTCAAAGACCAGATTCATATATATTTTGAAGAGCAACTATGTCAGTGTTCACGCCCACGCTACTATTACGGACCATCCGCTAATCTATATTGCAGATACCTTAGCGCTAACTTTGCTGTCGAACATTCTAAACTGTGGTGTTTCGTCTGAAATATGCCTTTTTGCGCCACGCCCCATCCCTCCACCGGCATATTTGGCATTCATCTGCAACCTTATCGTGCATCCACGAACTACATCACGTGCCGAGACGGCTGATGCACGTAATGCTGCTACTATGGCTCAAAATTATCTCGAAAGTGTGCTGCAGATAGTCGGCCCTATAAATAGCAGGTTCAGTCAAGCTTTCCAGTTCAAACAAACGGCGCATCGGCGGCGACGCGCCTCGTCTGGCGATAGACTTCCCGGAGACTATGATGTGGATAGTGAGGATATCATCGATGGCCGCATCGTCAATCTATGGTCAAGTAACCATGATTTCTGGCAGGTGGTTGGCTGGACGTTCAACTGTAGTATATTGCACCCACTACGCTGGGAATACTGGCAACAGTGGTTGTCCTTTATGGTATCAGTCTTACACGAGGACATTTTATACCATACTAGTTCCGTCAAAAAATCGGATAGTGATACGGCCGTCCGCGACAAGATCAAGGAGACCATTCTTGTTGGTTATATATCTGACAAAGGAGCTCGGAATGGTAGCTTCAAATGGATCAAGCGTGCGCTGTTTGCAGACGGACAGCAGAAGTCTATTTCTATATTTCCAGAGATATTTCCCAGAGAAACAATAGATGAATCACGGCGACAGGTCAAGAGAAAGCGCGATCAGATGGCTAACATGGAAAAAGATAAATTTGGAGATTACGATAGCGATGACGGCATGGAAGACTATCTAGCTCTGGACTTAGCATCGCTGCCCTTGACTTCACATTACCTGGATCCTCCCGAGGCTGATAATATGGAACTACCTGAAGATGACATAATCAGATATATTGAGTCAGTTCCTCTGCGACTCAAACTGATCTCCCTTTTATCGTACGCTACTACATACCTAGGCCGGGACTTTATAGTTGTCGACGCTTTCTATGAAGAAATTACAAGGGAGATCAGGCAGCAGCCGTTTGAAATATTCAAAGCCTTCGCGGGGTATGCTAATAGGCTACTCTCATTCAAGCAGTACGAGTTCCTTGTGTGTGAGATCTTCTCACAACTGCTCCCACCCGGCCACCCCAAACCACACAAAGTTGACCCCGTGGCGGGCAACGAAGGCCAGATCACCCAGGAAATACTTGAGCAGTGCTTTCTCGCCCAGCCAGCCGCTACAATAAGCTTCAGAGACAACGCACAACTACAGTATATTTGCGAACAAGTCATAATCGCACTCAACTCTGAGGGCATCATCAGCCAATCTGCATCGTTGACGGAGGCCGCAGAGAAGGGTATTGCTGCACGGCTTAAAAAGGCTAAGCCGCCGCGGGCATCGTCTAAGCCGGTTTCGGCTTCAGATGCCGCGGCAAAGGCTTTGTTGGATGGAGCACATGTACGCATGAGGTCAATCTTAGCAAACATCCGGACAACGAAAATCACATCTTGAAGTAGAGCTGTAGCTTGGAGATAGATAGGATCAGATAATATCATGATGGAAGTTCATTATATATAAAATATACGCAGCTTAGTATCTATAATTTGAGGTGCTGAAAAATGGTACTGACTATAACAGTAATACCCTGGAAATATAGTATACAGCATAATGTGATGGTACAGAGAGGGAGGGAGTAGAAAAGATATGTGATCATTTCATGCTTGCGAGCAGATGATACGAACGGCGATATTCAATCACTTTTTCGTTCCGACAGTCGGAGGCGTCCATGACTGAGGCTGCCAGTTGTCCCCAGGGTTTTTAGCATTTGCCCAAGGATCGGCAACCCCAGGCGGAAGCGAAGCTTTCAGCTTCTTTCTTGTCTGCTTCGTCTGATGTGAGGAGAAAGCTTGTGAAGTTGTCTCCGCCTCGACTTCATACAATGATGAATTCTGAGGGAGTGGATGTGATTGGTGAGATTGGGATCGGACTGATTCAAGAGAGGGCTCCATTAGGCTAGTAGATGATTTCGAAATAGAAGGAGGTTTAGCCACTGAACTACTACTATTGCTACCGATAGTAGCTGTTTTGATACTGGACGACTGGACGGGCGGAGCAGATCCCAAGACTTTGCGTGCTTCGTTGAGCAGCTTGCGTTCATGTTCCGTGAGATCAGCCAGACGCGGTTTAGCAATCCAGCGCGCATCAGCGACTTGGGCCAGTTGCTTTGTCTTTGCTTGACGTGCAATATCAGCAACCTGTTCATCTATAGTAGGCGGATCGGGACGAACATGGCGCAGCCATTGATGCCATAACGGCGTGACTTTGAGGTCAGCAAGGTGGGAGGAGCTCGCGGATTGCACGATGCGGCGCCACGAGCCGGCGGAGACGTAGCCGCCCGGATCATTGAAGATCCAGAAGGTGTTGCCGTTGAAATCATAGCCTGGGAAACAGTGAATACACAGAAAAGGTGAGATTAGTCGACAATATGCAGAATGATGACGACAGTGTGAACTAATGTCCATTTAGCTCGACAAAGAATTTGATAGGAGGATACTACAAAGGCTGCCTTTGTTCCCACTCTCTGGGCCTAGGGGGAAAAGAGATGATGCGCAACGGACGGGGATGTTCGAGGAGCTAAACCTGCAAATTGAACGTACCAACTAATCTGCGCTTGCGCCAGGGAAGATTGAGCGCTTTCCAGCGGTACCAAGCCAGGCGTAGAACTGACGGGTGCTTGACTTGCATGACTGCAATGTTACTTTCTGAAAAAGCTATAAGAGACACATAAAGACCGCGCTGTCTGCTGTTGTGTAGCGTGGATGGATGAGGGAGATGGAGCCTAAAGAATAGCTATGATCCCGGAGCTCTCTCTAGAAATAATAGTGGTCGTTGAATACAGAAGCATGTGATTGGGCGGAATCTGCCAGATAGCGCCACATAGAACGGCGAACAAGTTGACGCCACACATATAAGTCTGACCCTGTGGCGCTGGTTGGGGGTTAAATACACCCTTTTTTGTTGTATTGGATAGGCGAGGATTCACCGAATGCATCCACTTGAAAGGAAATCGGATTACTGGGGCATAGAACGGAATACAGGGCACTTGCACAACTATAACCTTGCATGAAAGCTTGGATCTGGTTTACGTGCAATCTTGAAAGAGGAGAATAATTAAGCAGCAATTTTGGACCCTTTCCAGAAGCCTAATAAACATCCGCCATAACCTTAGGCCTTGGAAGATCGCCCATACATCTAGTTTCGTTTTTTCAGCTGATTTGTATAGCACAGAAATATTAATCCTTTTTTGTTTGTTTATTTAGATCAACGTCTTATCACATTCTTACTATTTGTCTGATCACCCAAATACGTTCCAACGGGAACAAGTTCGCATAGCAATCGGCATTGCACAGCGGTTGAACGACTTTAATGGTAGCCCGGTAGCCCGGCGAACCGTATAAAATTATCACAGAAGCCAGTACATAGTACCCGAATTCCTCATAGGGCCCCCCTTTTCCATCTTCATTTGTTCTGTGCCTTCTAGCCTCATTTATCTTCTCTCGCTTCGCCCTTCGCTCCGTCAATAGTAATACAAGAAACAGAAATACTACAGGGCCAACTTGTACTAATCCAGGGCCTATATTGCTAATATACGACATCCATCAGCAACCATTAGTAGCGTTCGCACTACCACCACACAACAAACAATCGCCAGATCCATCCAAACGGACTCAAGCTCCCTCTTACAAACTGGATTTTGCCCCGCCTTATTTGACGCAACTGCTCTGTTAAACGCTAAGCTCCAAACCTAGTTGCTACTACACCTCTATTCGTCTACCTAATTTGGAGCATCGTCTCTTCGATCGAGGCTTAGCTTTTTTTTCTCATTTTTAATCCTTCGCCTTTCCTCGTCATCGTTTTTAGTCGACTTGTGCTGTTGTCTTGCCGCCTGGACTCAATAGTACATATTTTTTTCTTCTTATTTTCCTTTCCACGACACATTTGCGCCGTTTCGGTCTGATAAAACCACCTGCTCCAACATATACACGTCGCTATCACCATCACCATCACCATGGCTTCTGTATCGTCCTTGGACAAGGACCTGCGTCGTTTGCGCCTCGAGAAATACACTGTTTCCAGTGCCAATGAGGTGCGCGGCTGGATCGAAACTGCCCTCGGTGAGAAACTGACGTCAGCCGATCTGCTCGAATCTCTCCGCGATGGCGTTGCGCTATGCAAGTGAGTTCTCCCATTTAATAATCCGCCATTTACACCCTTACTAACAATATACGAACATTTTCTTGACATAGACTCGTAAACTTGCTACTGCCGCCACCCGGCCTTCGTTTCAAGAAATCCGCCATGCCTTTCGTGCAGATGGAGAATATCTCCTTATTTCTTAAAGCCTGCCAGAACCCGCCTATCAACCTTCTCGAACATGACATGTTTCTTACAGTCGACCTCTACGAGCAAAAGGATCCTGCCCAGGTACTGCAGTGCATCGGTTCTTTCAGCCGCGTAGCACATGTACTCAACCCAGCCAAGTTCTCAACCGCCATGGGCCCACCCGTTAAGGGCCGCCAACCTGGAGCCTTAAGTCCTCAGATGACTGGAACACCAGTCACACGCGGGCGTACCTTCTCCAACTCCAGCTCCGCCTCATCCAACACCTCAAAACCGTCACTTTCTGTGGTGCGCACCGGAAATTCTAGCTCCGACCTCCTTAGCCCTATATCGCCTGACCCTACCCGGAAAACTTCGACATGGGCTCGCAAAGATCAAGAAAATAACACATCACCTGCCTGGAATATTGCGCAATATGGTTATACTGGTGGCGCTAGTCAGGGTAATTTAGGCATTGCTTTTGGTGGTAGACGACAAATTACTGGTGCCGCACCTGCTGGGCCCAGCGTGCAGCAGAAGGAGAGCCTGCGCAAGAAAAAGGCTGACGAAGAAGATCGTCAGAGACGAGACATGGAAGAAGAGACGAAGCGACGCCAAGCTGAGCGTCAAGCTGAGGAAGAGCGCATTCGTTTAGAGGAAGAGCGTCGGTGGGCAGCAGATGCAAAGAAGGCTCGTGATGAAGAGAGACGTCGCCAGGAAGAAGAGAAGCGGAAATGGGAGGAGGAAGAGCGACAATGGAAGATTACTGAGGAGAAGCGTAAAAAGGAAGAAGCTGAAGCCGAACAACGTATCTTTGAGGAACGTAACCGTGTTCGATCTAATACTCGCCCAACAAGCTCTTCTTCAGTCCTTACTGATCACTTCCTCAGTCACTATGGCACTGACGATACCGACTCTATCAAGTCTTCGTCAACATCAGCCCGCGAGCCTGCGGGAGAGATAGATTACAAGAGCCGTGTGCGTGAGCTCGAAAAGGAATTGGAGCTAGCCCGTCAGCGCGAGCAGGAGTATGAGCGGGAACGTCAAGGGCGTCTTGGCATACGTCCTAGCTCGGATACTGATAACTCTCGCACACGGTCCAAGAGTCGTACGGCAGCACGGCCGCCCAGTCGGCAAGACTCGTGGTCACGCGACCAGCGCGAGATACTCACCACGCCTAAGAAGGCGGCTGGCTCGAGCGTTTCGCCGCTGGTACAGCAGCACAATGTAGCTACCACCGCCAAGGCGTTGCGTGTCGTTCCTTCGTCCTCATCACCATCTACATCTGTCGTCGGCACGACGCCCTCCATGAACCGCACCGATCGTTTCTTAGCCTCACATACGCCACCGGTCGCTACATTGACGGCTACACCATCGCACCAGACGTACGCACGTGAACTCGACGCGTCGTATGAACATGATGCCGATGACCGCCGGCGCGAGCAGACGCAGGAGAAGACCAAGGCAGGCGGCTGGGCAAGTAAGTCCCTGCTCGAGCGCGAGATGGAGCTTGAGCGCCAGCGCCAGCGGGAGTGGGAGGCGGCACGGGAGGAGACGGAGGCTAACTCAAGTGGTATCGGGTCTTCCAAGGCCATCAGCGGCGGCGTTGGTGGTCGCTGGGATGTTAGCCAGTTCACAGGATACACGGGTGGTGATAACTTGAACCGCACGGAACGTGGGGGGATCGGGGCGAGTAGACGACAGATCGTTGGTGGTCCGAAACCACAACGGTAAAAAGAAAAGGAAATGATTATCTGTTTCGGAAAATTGCGAAGAACTTCGAAAAAAACAATAAAACATAAAAACAAACAATCAAGTTACGACAAAGGAAAAAAGGGGAAAAAGAAGAAGAAGCAAAGGATTGAATGAATCTCGGGGAAAGATGCACAAACAAGAACGAACTTACTTTGGATTTTAAGAATACTACTTACTATATCTTGATATATTGTACATGTTTTTGTTGATGGGGCTCTTTTTCTCTTCTACATTCTTCCTTTTCTTTCCGGGTTTATATATTCTTCTCATTAGATTACACATTTCTTTTTCTACATCTCTATCTCTATCCTGTTAATGTCTACTTCATCGCCAATGTTGATGAAGCCTTCTATTTCTTGTTTGATTCGCTGTTTACTATTTGTCAGTCTACATCTTTTAATATCTCTATTTTTCTATAATGTTCTTCTTTTTTTTCCCTCTATCCTCTTGTTTTATTTTTTTTATTTTTTTATATAAAAGAAGAGAACAAGGCCATTGAAAATGGATCCTTCAGTCCTCATTCTTGTCGTTCACTTATATTTATTTCTTCTGTTTCTGTAGATGGGTTTATTCCACTTTCTCTCTTTTTTATCATAATAATTTACTATGTCTTTATATCTTATTTTCTTGCTTGAAAAAACTACTTTTGAAAAAAAAAATACAAATTTGAGTTAGTATTAAAATGCTAAGAATTTACTACTGATGATGGAAATTGGAGGTAACATCCAATAAGAAGCCTCTTTTTCTTAGATCATCGAAACTTGCCAATAAGCCTGTCAAGAAAAGAAACAAGAAACATGGAAAAATGTTCTCAATTTTGAAACAGAAGACTTTTTAGGTGATAAGAAAAGGAAAAGAAAATTGATAGAAAGACTTAACTTACTTTAGACTTATAAGAAAGTTTAGTAACAGTGACAAAGAGATGTGACCAACCAAAGAAACGTGATAGAACTCCCCCTCCCCCCCCCCTCCCCCCTCA
>LXGT01000498.1:0-15900 GCA_001640655.1 Endoconidiophora laricicola
GGGGAGGGAAGAAGAAAAGAGACTGTTACAGCACCCACCAACTGAGCTTTTCTGAAGCAGGGAGTCCTTCTATTTATACATTCTTGGAGCCGATCTGGGCCATCCTTAATTCGTTATATTATTTTCTGTTCTTTTATCGTCTGTATTAGCGCTTTTTTGCTGCCGTGCCGCCTACCAAG
Source organism: Endoconidiophora laricicola (assembly GCA_001640655.1). Lineage (NCBI taxonomy): Eukaryota > Fungi > Ascomycota > Sordariomycetes > Microascales > Ceratocystidaceae > Endoconidiophora > Endoconidiophora laricicola. The sequence continues at coordinate 180 of LXGT01000498.1, forward strand.
AAAGGTTCACGAGGAAGAGACTGCGAAGAGAAAACAGATAGGTGGGCGGAATGGAACGATGGCAGTTATGTGACCTGACATCAGTGCCGACCAGATCTAGATACATAGCTTCGCTTGATAGCTATAATTTTTTGTATTTTTTCTTGTATTTCCGGCTTACACCCTAGGCAAGAGCCGGGCTATGCTAGTCCAATCTAGTTAGTCAGCCATGTTCAAGGCTTCTAGTCGCTAATAAATGCACTAACTACGCCAAACTCTATGAGCCAGGAGATATTGTATATACTTGTTTTCCCCAGGTGAATTATTTTTGAGACGGCCAGCCATCATTGCTTAAGCAGTTGTTAGGGACACGACCGACCGGCTCGGCCTCGAGTCCAGAGCTTGCTACCACCGGCGTCTTCGGTTTTCTAAAGTCCTCCTACCTGCTTTTTACTTTCTTCCTCTCCATCTTTCCGGTCCAACGTCACCTTTATAGTCTCATCCACGCCCGAGGTTGCTTTGCATGCATGTCTATGTCTATCTTTGTGCTGGTGCATCCGCAGCCAGTCGGATCTGCCAATATGAGGCGAGACTAGCGGCAAATTGTTGTAGTGTCAGATTATCTGCGTTTTCCAGATCGCGAACCAGAGCCTGGATTAAGTACCTGTTTACTATCGTCCCTTTATCTTCCTAGGTTCTCTTTCTGCCTAGAGTCCAAGCACATCGTTCTTGACAGCTCATCTAACGAATTTTTAAAGGGTCTAGAAACGTCAAAGAGAGGGGGAAAAGGACGGAACATGAAGAACAAGGGAGTCTTCACACTGATTGTAAATATATAGCCCTTGATTGACACTCTGGGCTTCTTACCCCAAAGCCGGCCAGTCCTTTGCAGCTCGTCTTTTGTAAGTCAGTCTTGCACTTTCCGGCCAACAGTTTGTAGTTGGTATTTGTCTATCATCCGCTATATTATGACGAGGCACAATGTAGACCACTATTCAGCTAGGCATAAGTACGGATATACCTTTTTGCTGCCTTTTGGCTCTCGATGAGCTCATCAGCATAAAAAGCTATAATAAGCTAGTGAATACTTGGTCCTTCATTGTGATGTTATGAACCGCTTGACCAAGCACAGCACCGCCGAATATTGTGCTGTCAGGTCAACTTTTCTACCTCATACTACTAATCATTACGCTAATTTCTTCGCCTTTAGATGGGCCTGTCTGCTGCTGCACAAAGTACAGAAGGTAGACTTTCTACATTCTAGTGTATCACATATTGACAACGTCTAACCAGTCCCTTGTCATGGCTGCATGTATTATGAGATCATGATCCCGTAGAGGCCGTGCCCAACCTAGTAGTACCATTAGCTCAAATTTCCATTGCGTGCGTGACTCAGTTATCGATATACATATTATGAATCTTCCGTCATAATTCTGCCAGCGGACATTCTGGTGCTTACAGCCTCCCCATTTTTGAATCCCCGGTCAACTCATCATGTCAGCAGGTCTTTCTTTGATAGTGTATTTATCTAGCTTTTCATTTTCTTATCACCATCATAATTCCATTGCCCGACACTAGACGAGTTTGGCCTTTCTTTCTTCTAACTATTCGGCACGTTGTGGATTAAAGCGTATCGATCGTGCTGCTTACAGGCCTCGCGGTGTCCTCTTCGACCCTCCAAGGAGCTGCTGTTTGTCACACGCGTCATCGGCGTTATCGTCGTCTTGCATTCCCTAGTCCTTACAATTTATGCTTCATGGGCTTTCTCAATTAGAGGCCATTGTATTTGGAGCGTAACAAAGTCTTCTAGCACGCACCCATTCCTTTGCCTTTGTATAATAGGCGCTAATAAGAGGCAAACTAACAACCATTTGCTTCCATTTGTAAAGGGTTGGGTTGCCCTTTGTTCTTTTCTAACTAAAATATGTCAATGCTAGAAATCAAAGGCTAGTCTGTTCGTTTGAGACCGTCTCAGGCCATCAATCGAAGTGGCCACTATGGAAGGTCTGCCGACGTCATAACAGTGTGAACTCAAGGTAGATACAGTGTCAGCGGGGTTCAGTCACCACAGGATAACATGCAGTATTTTCGATGTACAGTGCAATTTTCATAAACATATTATATGACTGTAAAGGCGTCTCAATCAATCTCTTGAGCCCCAAATCTCCAATATTGACTGGTCTTATCTCATCAATATACGTTCAAAAATCTATTCACTATTGACTTGTCAATGCCTAGATGCAATCTAGCTCGTATTGATCTAAAATATATATCGGCCTGCTTATGTAGGAGCATACCTGTTACTTCCTAGCACAGCCTACCTCTCCGTCATGCCTCTGCCCGTCCAACGACATTCCACCTTCTCGGCCCAGCTCAGTCCAGCTCGGTCATACAGGGCAATTCTCCAGTTGCCTTCCAATATCATCAAATGCAGCCAGCGGGCTAACTGGCTACACATCACCAGCCTTGACGTCAGGGTATGGCCGCCCTGGCCGAATCTTAATCTTGTTCCATCTCTACATGTCGTTTGTCTTTGCCTCGCTTAGTATGTAGTCTATACTGACCCTTCTCCGCCTTTCTCTGTCAATCCGTGACGATGCCTTGCATAATCTAGACTCCACTCAGTTTCTCAATCCCCGGCCATTCATTCGATTTCTATTCTTTCTTTCTACGGACTTCTAGCTGGTGAATCTTTACAGATTGCCCCATCACTTGTAACACCTCTGTAATCTCCGATTGTCCTTTCTGCTTTCCATCTAGATATGGACTCTAGTATCGAAAAGCACTACCTCTCATATTTTTGTTCCCAATCTTCCTAATTCTAGAAACGCGATAAGATTAATGATTATAAATTAAAATACCTTTTGTTCCAGCTGGCCACTCAAACAGCAGTAATTCTTGAAGGGTTTCGAAGCCCCTACTTTGATCGTCTGTAGTTGCCTTATCTTGGCCTGTAGCACGCTTTCCACGACGTAAAATTGATTGGTCCGTCTTGATAGTATAGTTGACAGTAATACTACTGCTATAAATCCATTCATGTCAAAAATTATAGCCCTAAATATATGCCCTGTATCATCTTGTATCTTCTCTCAGCATTACCTAAAAGATCAAGTTCTCCTGTCCATCTCCTGCTTCCTTCTCTTGACCCCGTTGCTTCCTTTCGATATCTCAGCTGCTATAACCTTTTCCCTGCAAACAGTAATGTATTGTGCGAATAAGATTAATGATTTAATAAAAAATTGCATTGTGCGGTTTTGTCCTTGCATGTATGCATGCACGCAATTTACATGCATTGCCGCTTTTGTCAGTCTTACCAACTATCTTCAACGTGTCTCTGCTCTGTTAATCCCTCAGATACAACAAACGTGTATACAACTACTAATTACCTATCACTAATTACTACTTAATACATGTTAGCAGCTCGCTAAATTTGCCCCTTGTATAGTTTTCGATTCTGCTTGTCTTCATGCCCGCTTGGCAAGTTTGATGTGCCGTTTTGGCTAAACACCCCAAGTTTGTACATATACCCTAACCTTAACATTGCCAAATAAAGGTGAATCAACTTTGACAGTACTATAATGTTTTAGCATTTTCTTTCATTTCAATTGGTTACGCCGTTTGATTGCAGGAATATAGATAGAGATGATATACACACACGCACATATATCATATCTTTCACCTAGACTAAAAGGGACTACAGTACAGCTATGAAGAACGAGACCGTGATTCTTGGACAGGCCAACGACGAGCTATACTAATCAATAACCACCCCCAGCAGCTTGATACCAAACTCCATAAACGTACTGTCCACCACATAAACATAGCAGCAGAGAACAAGTACAAAGAGGTAAAACCACCGGAGTTCTACATCACCCCAGTGGAAGACCTGACGGCCCATTACTGTCTCAAATGGCACATTTCCCCTAGAAGGGACAAAGAAGACGCCTGAGCTTTCCTAGTTATCGCCCACTCCCACTGCTAGGCAGCTGCTACTTCACTAATGAACAACCTGACGGACAAAGTACATACTAAGGAGATGAATGGTCCGAGCTTTAGGCAACCTGAGTAGTAATATGGACAACTATCTTCGGGGACTCGGCCCGCTATATTTTACCTAACACCAAGTAGAAACAAGAATGAGGTCACCTTGGATAATATCAAAACTAGAACATGAATATTAAGAAACGTGATAGAAATGTCGATAGCCTCCATACCCCTTTCCATACTATTAGACAAGTCCCAATGACCATGCCCTGACTTTATTTCAATCAAAGAAGAAGGCACAGAAAAGAAGAAGAAAAATGCCGAATTTGGCTCCGACTAGATGGGTTGATCTAAAAATGAGCTCGACATCACCATAACCATCAATGATATATCGTTGTAGGGAGAGCCTAGAATGATATTAGAGAGAAAATAGACATATTGATATATAACAAAACAATGAGGTGAAGATAGAGAAAATGCAGTAATAAAATGATGACATGTGCAAAAAGATGATAATTGCCAAAAAATAAATTAAAATGCTCGCAGATGATGCCTATGGTATCAACCAGAGGGAGTATAGAATGCAATATCGCAAAGATAGAACCCAAAGGATAACTAACAAAAGCGTAGGTAAGAAAGCAAAGATAGAAGGGCTGACTAATAGAGGCGAAGTCGCCAATGATAATAAAGTTGCCTCGGAATCAGATATCAAATAACAAGAGTCATGTCATAGTTCTTCCTCGGGTTTACCAATGAATGATCTTAAAGCTCAAGGAGTAAAACTTGGACTTCTATGAGAGACAAGAATATTAAAGGATCGCAAAAGAAACTCATGAATCTCAGATACTCATCGTGGCGCGTCGTTCGTTGTAACAAACACTTTGATGTCTAGTAATATATCAAATAGAAACGTTGGGTCGTATGGCATTAGAGCACAGAAGATATCGTTATGCCCGGCTTATACAGTTATATACCGCTGACAACATGCCAGATTCAATGAAGAGTTTGTGAAAGTAATCAGCGTCATACAGATAGATGCAAACAAAAAAGTTATTTGCCTCGTGTGAAAGGATATTTTGCCCATGCATTGTCTGTCGTATTTAGTTATATGACTGAAGGTGATAAAAAATTTTTGATGAAAAAAATGATTAGGAAAAAAAAACTTTTTGACAACTATTTCAAGTCTAGCATTCCAGGATTTGCGTATCAATAAAAGAAACGAAGAAGCGAAGAATGAGAGCAAATGCAGTTAATAAGATGTTAAACGTAAAATCAAAATGATGTGCTAAAGGCGATGAACGCTTAACAAAATAGAGCACAGGGAAAGGGTTGGGCCATGGAAGAAAACAAGAGTGAATAGTAAAAATAATCCAAGTAGTTATAGCAAAAAAGGAGAGAAGAAAAAGTCTGCATATTATCAAGACTGTGTGAACACCATACTCTCCTTTTTACGTGCCAAAAAGTAAGGCCACGCAGTAGGAAGTTTAAGCCCCTCTAGAAGGTATATATGAGACGCTCAATCGGTCGAGTGGCCGAACTACGTCTTGGCCATACAACTCTAAGTAGAGTTATTGTGTATCCGGCGCAAGAACACTATAGCTCGGGTATGTCCATAGGAAGTAGGGTGACAATGTTGTATAGAAAAAATCAACCAAAAATGACAAGTATGAACCGTCCTTGCTAACGTGACTTGAATGGCATGCTTTGACTGTGACTAGCAGTCTTGACAAGACAGATATGCGTGAAAAAAGGAAACCAGATAAATGAACCAATTGAACTCCGCAAAGATACACTAAGCATTAGAGTGACTACAAGAAGGCTCATCTCGCTGTAGTGTATGAAGAAACAAAAACAAGAGACCAATAATGTATGTGAATAGCCGTGACGAAAGAATATAGAAAAGAAAAGAAAACAGTGGTAGGGAAATAGGCGCATAAAAAAGGGTATAGTGGATATTAGTGTATATCACACTGTAGGCCCTCAATGATTCGTGGAGATGTCGTTAGGGGATTTAGTTTTGTACACGTGACTACAGGACAAGTAAGTGTATGATCGATTACGACGATACTATTGTACTGAGTGACGGCGTCTCCAGATGCCTGTTGCTACACAAGACGAAGAGTTTACTGGGCGAGCATCCTAGTAGCATCGTATAGATATAATAGTAGCTAGCATACTAGATACGTAGCGAGAATTATTGATCATCTATAACAGCGATACATGGATTGTGTGCATGCAGGCAATGAGAGAAAGAATGGATAGAATAGGTGAAACGAACAGTTATTACTGTTAGTGTTTAGTTCTTGTCTTCGGTAGTAGGCTTTGAGGGTATCGAGGACGATGGGGAGAAGGCAGGGACATTAGCCGAAAGTTGACTGCCATTTTGACCAACTGTGAAGCTGGGTGCAAACACATTGTTTCCGGGACTCATGTTACCATATCCGTAAGCATTAGGGTAGATAGGGGCACTATTGCGATACATGTGGTGCTGGGGGAAACCATGATACTGAGGAGCGTCATTGTGCATCATGGGCGACATGAGCCCACCATAGATAGGAGAGAACTGATTAGCGAACGCAGCATTAATACGGCTGTGGGAAGCGAAAGAAGCAGGGCCGGCATTGCGAGCTTGCTCGATCCGTTCAGACTCAGCTAACACCCACTGTTCCCAACCGGAGGCCAGACGAAGGCGCTCGATGTTATCATCACCGATGACAAATTCGATGGTGGCTGTTGTGCCATCAGCTCCAGGCCAGGCTAAATGCGAGCAGGCTTCACGAACAGGCTCAAGAGGATCAGGCTCGATAGTCGAAGTTAGTTCGTGAACGCGTTTAAACGAAGCAATAACCTGCACGGGAACAAATCCCTGAGAATCCATGTGCTTTCTGAGGTACAAGTCCTTGCACAGGTTATCCAGCGAGAAGTAGTATTGAATTTGCTGCATGATGTTGGCAATAGGCCAGATAGCTTGGTTTGGGTCAACATAAGCGGGTGAGTACGCATTCATGTTATGCATGCCGTATTCGGAGCCGTAGTTATTGCTATGAGCAGACATACGAAGGTTGTTGGTACCGCGCATAGAGATCGAGTGGTTGCGACCACCGCGACCATGACCACGAGACTGCGCATTGTAGTTGTTGCCAGCATACGAAGACTGACGTGAGGGACTGACGATGTTCTGGCGAGAGGCGTTGGTGACAAAGCTGTTGGCAAATGGTTGCTGGGTGTTTATAGGAGTGGGCCCGTTGTTAGATCCATGGTAGCCACCACGACCACGATTTCCGCCGCGTGTTCTTTCTCCACGATGCTCATGGCGTTCACGAGGAGTAGGTACAGGTGTTTCCTAGGTGGTGTTAGCATCAATAAGGCATAAGATAGACATAATATTTTACTTACAGCTACAGTGACAGGAGCGACCTCTTTCTGAACTTGCGCAGGAGCATTTTGGGAGGTGGGGGTGGAAGTAGTGGCAGGTGCCTTGCGCTGCTCTTTCGTGGAAACATCAGTAAACTTTTTAGGGGGCTGAGAATTGGTGCGAGTAGCATTGTTATCGCGCGACCGTTCTTTGTGTTCACCAGACTTGTTTCCAGAGTGAGGGGTAGCCGTTGTAGGCTTCTCGGTATCCTTAGAGGAGCTAGCATGGCTACGCGTTGGAGTGTCACGAGCACCACCACGGGCACCGCCGCGAGTAGGGCGAGTACCACGATGATTGGGAATATGTGTCTCGAAGCGAGCAGTGGGAGTGAAATCAACTTTCTCCCAAACCTTCTTTCCGGCCTGCTTAGACTTACTAGAGGCATCATCTTGAGATTCCTTCTCGATGATAGTCTCGGGAGGCTTGTCTGCACCCTTGATAACAACCTTTTCCTTCATAGCAGTATCAGGAGTCGGCCAATTAGTTGAATCGGAAATAAGTTGTTCAGTGGCCTTTCCAGTCAGATCCTTCTCAGAAGTCCGGCCTCCTCTAGGCTTGCGAGCAGGAGCGTCACTCTCGACAGTTTCAGCAGCTTTGGAAGTAGCACTACCACCATTAGCTACTTTCACAACTTTAGCAGGTTGCTCAATGGTACTCTTCGTATCGACAGAAGATGACTTGGAGGCATTCAATCTTTGATGCCAGATGTTGACGGACGGAGGAGGAGCTTCGCACAGTGTAACGGGCTTGGCAAGCTCGGTCTTGATCTCTGCAGAATCAGCAACAGAATCCTTATTCTTCTTGTCCTGTTTCGATTTTTTGGGATCTAGGCGGCGGTTGGTAGTAGTAGAGGAAAGTGCGCAAGGCGAGTTTTCGTTGCGACGAGAAGATACATCGGCGTTATGTTCGTCTTCGTCACGAACAGATTCAGAAGAGCAGGTAGTAGCATCGTTAGCAGAGCTGCTAGTAGAGCCCGAAACACTAGCTGCGGTATTGTTCAAGTTTTCAACAGTATTTTCGAGGGTGGCCTTAGCCTTGATGTCATCGGAATCGGATATCGACTCGGTAGGCTTGTTTTGAGCAGCGCCGGCGATTGTCGAGTTGCTAGAGGCAGGGGCCAGACCTCCCTGAGCGGCCTGAGCGTATGAGAAAGCAGCCATTTTATGATCTTTAGCGGGATTGTCTGAGTAAGAAGACAATGTAAGATTATTCTTTGGGTGTTGTCACGAAAGCTAAAAGGCTTTCGGAAAATGTATGTATAGACGGGCGAAAGAAAGGTTTTCGTCGAGGCAGAAAAAACTATGAGTAGCTTCACTCTACAACTGATCCTAGGGACTGACTATACTTTCAAGGTATGTCGTCCGGAGAAGGTAGTCGAATTAAACCCTCCCCGCACTCGTAGACGCCGGCAGGATAATGAGGGTACCCTGACGGAGTCGGTGGGAGAAGCAGCAGAAAGCTTCGGTTAGAAAAGCCGACAAATTGGTGGGCCCGGAAGTTGTGATCGATACGATGGAAAATGGTAGTGGTAGACAAAAAAATGAGTCGAGACGTCACGAGCGAAAGGCTGGAAGGTATGCTAACTAGAAAGCTAGGACTCCAGTTGTGCTAATAGACGGATCCTCGGGGAAGAAATTTTCGAGAGCGAGAAGAAATCAAAGCGCAAGACAAAAACAATGGGACAAGATCGAAGTTGGTGAATATAGTAATAAGTTGTTGTAAGCAAAGCACAGGGGATGATAGCTAAGTCGAAAGCAGCGAAGAGTTAGTCAACGTCTTAGTCTAGCAATGCGTTGCTAAGAACGATATTTTTGCTGTGCTGTGGAGGTGAACAAAATGAGGGCTTGTGAGAGGAGAAAATCTGCCTGCGGGACAAGAGGAGAAAATGGCAACCAACGGAGCTAGAAGAAAAATTGGAAAATTCAAAGCCAGAAAAACTAGTCCCAAGAAGTGGAGGTAGTGGGCGCGTTGAATAAGTTGGATACCAGTAAGTAGCCACAAAATAGAGCCAAACAACGGTAAAACGGAAGAGAAAAATTTCGAAAGAATTTTAGGGCGAGTAACAAGAAAATCCCAAGAAAAGAAAAAAGCAAGACACAACGGAAAACTAGTTCATGTGCTCGTCGAAGGGGAAATAAGGGCTTGGAGGTTGGAGACATAGATACTAGTATGTATCCTAGTCAGAGCAACTCAGAGGTTATATTACGAATCTAGTAGTAGATTTCAATACGGGAAACATAACCATGAAGATAGAAAGTTGAAGACTAGTTCCAGCAGAAGGACTCCCCTCTGTGGGTACAGGTGTGCATATATCCTTTAATAGTTGACCGACTTCTATCAGGGTGAAGGCAATTTAGCACAGGCACTGGCTAACCAGTTACATCAGATGTCGCACTTCACATCGAACCGTAACAGAAACCACTAGACTCTGCTTGATTTTTAGGGCTTAATAGGCTATTCAACCAGGATGTTGTCATATGATGAAGCCGAAGACAAAGCCAAACAGAGAGAGATAGAGAAGTGCATGTATTCATACGGAAATACAGGACCTGTCGCGACTTCGCGACAGCTGATGATCTACTAACGAAGAGAAGTAGTATGCAAGGGATATTAAAAGCTGATGGATGAAATGAAGTAGGGGCGGGATCAGGCGCGAAGAGTCATGGTTGCAGCGATTGAAGGAACGCAATAACCGGCGCAATAATGATTACAAGTATTGCTTAGGCAGCAAATAAAAAAGGTCTGTGGCTTCCTGATATAAACTCACCTTCTGTGAATTAGAGATTGCGATTCCCAAAGGTTAGCCCAGCTCAAATGTTCGTTCCTAGTGGAGAATAAGATAGCAGGGAGTTTCGGTTTGACGGACGGCGCAAAAGAGCCGAAATACACCGCAACGTAGCGAGTGATCAAGTATCACCAACAACTAATGGGAAATATCAATAGCCCGATCTTGTTGATATTAGAGTTTTCGTGATATTATGTGCTCGTCTCATATGGCCGTACTAAAATAGCGAGCAGCGAGTAGGATTGTCAGTCGGTGATGGGTGACGGTTTATTAACTGTGACGGGAAGCCAAAAAAAAATTGTAAAAATACGCCAGTGAGATCAGAAATCAATGCAGAGCACGATAAAGCCGTCTCGGATCGATTTTTTGATGAACTGATAACGTTCAAACTTAGGGGTTGTTAGGAGAAGAATAGATGACGAATAATAACATCGCACAACTATTAATGATATTCTAACGCCCTACAGAAACGGCAGTTGCACTATATGATAGTATTGAACTATAACCCAGCACCTTCCACATAATTCCACTGTGTTGATGTTTTCATTGGCTTGTAATGGGTAAAAAACTGTACTCAGATGGGCGCGTCGTGAATATTTTCCTAGAAATACTCAATATGACTGTGTCCAACTTGAAGTTAAGATTGCGACAGTACTTAAAGCTCCAAAGTGAAGGCAGGTGATACATGGCTTCTGGCTTCATTGCATGAAGCCCGCCAAAATGCCCGAATATATCCGTTTCTCAGCATGTTACTTTCATGATGCGACTTTGTTCAAGCAAGTGATCAAGGACCTCCGTTATCTACAGAACTTGCTATGGATATGGAGGCAAGGGCAGCTTTATGGTCAAGGAAGAGCACCTGTCACCAAGGCACATGACACAGCAAGCCCTATTGTGCACAAAATATATCATGATAATTGGGAAGTCGCGTGCTATGGTTGGTCAAATAGATGTACACGAAAAGAGCCGCTACTACACTGCTTATAGCTAGTAATTCGACCAGAAATTTTTTAGTCATTTGAAAATATCAATGTGGTATATTAAGCAACTAGTAAATACACTCGGGAATGCGCTGTTTTCTTCTAGATTGTATCTGTGGTTTTTATCGTCGCAATGTAGGTAGACTTTGAATATACACACACACACACACACACACACACACAGGAAGAGTTAACGCCTTCTTTCAACACAGATTCAACATTCAATGTGGGGGGCTTTATAAACCCTAGTAAACCCTAAATGGTCAAACTTAGACCTGTTTCTGTCCCGGCGCTTAAGATCTCTTGAAATTTTATTTTAAAACTTTGTCAATAGGAATTCTCAAATAGAAAAATTTTTGACTTTAATCCATACATCCATCCTATGGACAATTCTCGCCTTTTCTCCCGTTAAAATTCCGAATATTTGTGTGCGGTGAGTGGCTGATAATGATTCCGGCTAAGTTTCGGAACATTGATCAGGGCTCAAAAGTCAATGTGGATACGGTATATTAGTCCATCCTATCATACATAATAAGAGCAGGAAACAAAAGAAATAGCAAAGCGCGGTGACAATAGTTGACCAAATACTTTTGGGCGTATATGGGCAGCTATTCTCAAAATGCTCCGACACTCCAGCGACGACTTGAATTATAAGTTGTGATAACTAAGCTTAGTTGTATCTTCATAGTTCTAGAAACTTGATAAGATATATTGGAAATAAAATAAAAATTAAGCCTAGTACAGTAACCTGCATTTATACGACACCAATAACTGTGCCTTTTTTTCAGCGGCTGGTATAACACGTGACAGATAGCTAGAAAGCTTATTACTGTTGTAACAATTTTGTAGGCGTTTAGAAATACTTTGGGCAACTCCGATATCATCAAGACAGAGGCAGACGTAAATAAAAGGTGTTGTCTGGCACAACCGCGACAACAGTTCTCATGGCATAAAGAGTAGCAATTGTTTTAGTACCAACAACGTCTCGGCGTGGGCTGCAGGTTCCAAGGCCTTCCAAGATCTATAACATATTCCTAACACAGCTACTAGTGGTACCTTTCTCATTGTGTGATCCGTTAGAGTAAATCCATGGCACCCGTAAGTTACTATCTCCCAGTTTAGGAAGATGATTCAGTACTGCTGTGTTCTTGTCAATCTTAACTAGCAGTAGCTCCCATAGTCCTTCAACTTCTGTCAAGACTTGCTTAAGGTCATATATCTTCAGAGACTGCTTGAAAATGTAATTATTGATCTTTGTATCTGTTAAGACATGATTCCCGTTCCTGTTGATTGTCACTGCCATTATACCATCTGCACGCCTATAGGTCTTTGGTACCATCTCAATACTTTCCACTGCAAAAACATGTGAAAGAGCACCCTTGGGATTGTTCAATAGATAGGCAAGATTGACCTGATAGTAGCACGTAAAGCTTTACTTTACTAAAGCCACGCTCTAATGACCAAGAGAGACTGATATCGAGGTATTCTAAAGCCGAGGCAGCATACACCCTTTAGACTAATGTATCAGACTATTGACCGGAGCACTATAATAGACACCTGATAGTGCCAGATAGTATGTTTAATATGCTCATACAAGTTCAATAAGCTAATCAACCAGACACCTAACTAGCGCAAGCTATTGAATAATTATAGAGCCTCACTATTAGGTAGTATCAGACTATAGATTCTCTACAGACGCCCTGTCAAGAGTGCTTGAAACTAGTTTTAGGCCAATCTGACACCTTCCACAGTATGCCTTCAAGACAGGATATTCGTTTCAGTGCTTTTTAGCTTGAGTGACCGGACGCAATTGTCCGCATATCTTAGTAAGCAGTGTTCGGTAAATAGTTATGTCATAAACGACATATACATGATGGGGAGTCATGAGGGACCTTGTAGTACATGACACTATTAGAAACTTCGTGATTGCCTCCAATTCATAGTGAGACTTTGCGGTCCAAGAGGAAGAGAAATTTTCACTAACAGACATATAGTAGGCATAGTTATTGCTGTAGTCCCTTAAACATCCATCATTTACAGTATCAAAAGCTCCCTCAATACCGAACATAAGAAAGGAAGTTCGCCTTCTAAAAAAGAGCGCAATTTGAGACTTTGTGCTATTGTCTTCTCTGCTAATGAAAGAACAAAGTCAGTTGCTGACCGGCTAGGGACTGTAGTAGTGTAACTGCGTGGGGGATACTGCTTTTGATTGCATCAGCTGCCAACCGCCGGGCTACCAGTTGTTTCTGGCCCTTTCCAAATATCGAGATCAAGAAAATGATATATCTGCGTGCCAATGTCTTGCTACCTCCAGGTTATAGTATGGCTACGAGGCTTGCTGACTTGAGAAAGCTGGTGAGTGCCATCCTATGCTTTGGCTATTGTTACAGGGGATACATATGAAAGCTAAATGTAAATAGCTTGCTATATGAATCTAGACTCTGTTGTATTCTTTGATGTTTACCTAACCTATTGACATCATACGGCAACACGGTTTTATACGTAGACAAGACATTATAAACATCTTCAAGTCAGCTATCTAAGATTCTACCGTGCGAAGTTTTAGACTCCCAAGCCTTAGGTTTGTGTTGTAAAGACAAGCCGGGAAACTTAAACACGTCCAAACTTTTGAACATAGCCCTCCAAAGAGCGCTGCGGGTTGCCATGCACAAATACTGGACGATTCCGACCGCAATGCACATGGCATTGTTTTGCAAACTGTCCTACGAACAAGCACAGTGGATGCTACGTATGAGATATCCGAAGTTGCGCACTAGGTATAGAAAGATGCTGCAGTATCCCCTCCGAGACAAACCCGGTTCCATCAATGAATAACCACGACCCGTGCTACTAACACAACCATTCACTGACAAAGAAGAGGCAAAGGAACATCATCTTCTCCTCTAATCGCAGTCCAAACTATCAGACGCTTGGGTATATACCGACGGATCTAAGCTCAAAAACGGAAAGGTTGAAACAGCATTCGTGCTGTGCCACCCGGACGAAAACTGGGATGATAACTAAAGACTGCCACAGAAGTCTGAAGTGCAAGACACATAGACAGAAGAAGTGGACATGGCAGTCAATTACTTTAATCACTCCGATAAAGAATCATAATTTACATCTGCTCAGACAACCAGGCACTAGTACACAGATTACCCAACCTATGGGCCAAACGAGGCACCTCTCAATCCTCGATCAGCCGGGCCCTGTCAACAATTCATAGATGGTAAAAAGAAGCAACATGGAACTCCTCAAGACGATCTTTGGGGCCGTCCCTGAGGTACACATTATATGGGTACTAGCACATGTAGGCATAGACTACATTGAAGAGGCAGACAAAGCTGCAAAAAGAAGCCTCTTTTTGCCGGCCACTAGAAAATCAGACTATGACTTTGTCATGGGCTAAGACTTAGATAAAGCGACGGCGTAACTGAAGCTTCTGTCAGTTGTGGCAACGACAAAACCGAAAACCTCTGGCCATGTCCAAGGCATGGGAATGCTCAGTGAGGGATGTGGCCGAAAGCAGGCACAAGCGGTACTCTCGAGCATATCGGGGCATGGAGACTTTGTCTAATATTTTCGTCACTTCAACTACGATAGTGCTGAACTACTTTAATCCCTTGGTTTTTGGATTTTTGGAGAAAGCGCTGGGATACATTTAAACTTGCACAGGAAAGTCACATTAGATTCTCCCCAGTCCTATGCTAACAATGCTACCTCTATAAAGGGTGCTAGATGGCTAGTTGAGAAGTTGATATTAGTTAACACCATTCTCCTAGATATATCAGATGCCCTTGTGCTAGACGGCAACCCTATGGTAGATCATCTATGATAGTCGAGGGGAAGTGCCCTGTGAGAGCTATTCAACTCAAGCGAGGAGCTATTTCGTGATATTGAGGTGGAGGTCCCTAAACCTGCAAGTATGCAAAGGTCATTCATTAATGGCCTAATGCTCCTGGGGTTATGTCCACTGAGTCAGGCTATGCGCCTTTCTACATCTTCCTTATCTATTCAGTTTCCGTTGTACTCGAACTGCCAATTTAAACCTTGAACTGCACAGATGTAGCATCATACATAAACCATCACTTACATCAATTTGAAGCTCCCAGATAGACGCTTGTAACTGTATATAGACGTACTCGGCAAACCCTTAGCATATGATTCCTGTATGTTGGTATGTTTTAGGTTTGCCTAACTCACAAAGAGCATATGACTTGATAATGTCTACCTACAGTACCTACATTGCTACACAACTAGACAGAACTATAAAGCCTTCTGCTAAGGCCTGCCATACTAGAGGTTTTTCTTTTTAATCATTGAACTTATAAAGTTTCTAGAACTATGAAGATACTACCATACTAGAGTTTACTCTATAATATTCGATAGCGTAGGGAAACAAAAGGCATCGGTAGAGTAAACTTCCACAATTCCGCGTTCACCATACGACTCATACCGCCATCGTGATTGTAATCGTATATATTCAACTCTACTGGAATTACGGAGGTTATACAACGCATCTATCTACGTTGCTGCGCAATCAAACAACGCCAGATTGGTTACTGGACAGACTTTTAA
>LXGT01000499.1:0-15604 GCA_001640655.1 Endoconidiophora laricicola
GGGGGGGGGCGAATTCATCAACTAAGGATAGGACTATGGATCACAGTACATTTCCTAGGCGAGTACTTTTTTTTTCTTTCTTTTCTAATTTATTTACAATTGCCATCTATTACTCGTTTCTTTAGGGGTTTGCTTCGTTCTTCACGGTCCATAAACTATGTCATGATTTTTGCCCGCATCCTTAGCACACGTTATTGCCTACCTCATAGGCAAGCCAGATCATGGTATCATCACATCTTACTCGAAGTCATTCACCGTTTGAGAGCTACAGCAATGTAGTTGCTAAGTCAAAAGCTTACGGACATCACCTCATATAGGATATATTGTAAAATAATTAGATGGTGGTTATGGTATCGTGGAACGTAATTAAAAGATGAATTCTAAAGATCGAATGAATTGCTGCGAGTTTCTAGTGAACTCCATAGTATGATAAAGAGACTACTTGTTGCTCTTTATCAATGTTATTGTTAGAAAGGAAAGCCACGATAAACGAATAAACCTTGATCAGTATAACCCTGACTCCGCTTCTACTTTCACTTCTTCAGTCTCCAAAGCAAACCCGAGCGATGATGCGCAGTCTCACCGCTCTCCTTCTTTCCGTTTCCACTGCTTCCAACGCTGATGACGCTCAATTTCCGACGCAGGGCAGAAATCGACGGTCTGCCGCGCATCTTTCCCGCGCCGTGTTCATCATTCTGACTCCAGTCCACCTTCCGCCGGCCCTCGACATCGTCGCCCTGCGTCTTCAAGCTATACAACCCGTGCAGTGGGTGCACATCATCTTCCTCCTCACTCCTGCCCTCATCGCTATTCGTCAAGCTCAGAAGTCGCACACCCGCCCTCCCTCGCTTAGCCTGTTTACACGCAGCAGTTTCCTCGCTACCAGCAGTCACCGCGGCCTCCAGGCCAGAACCGCGTTGAAACGCATTACGGTCGAGTTCTTTGCTCCGCAAGGTTGATTCGCGGCGTAGAGCCACTGAGAGTGCGGCGGGTGTCGTGAAGGCATCGCCGCTGGCCGACGTGCACAGCGAGTCTGCGCGGTGGTGTGTCAAAGCTGCGCGTGAAAGCGGATGGGCCGACTTTTCAGTCACGGCCGCCGCCGAGGCCGTGCGCTTAAACTGGGTTGCTGCGTTCTTCGGGATATAAGCTGCTTTCAAGTCAATATATGACTCTTTATCGGCAGTTTCTTTCGCTTTTGTGGCTTCCTGACGCTGCGCAGAGGTGCTGAAGAAGCGCCGTGGAAGGGCTCTACGATCGGCGGCGTCAGCTATGCGCTTCTGCTGCGCTTGGACGATGAGTAGACGCCGAGATAGATCTTCTGGGTCGAAGGGTAGGTGCTTTCGGCGTGGTTTATAGGGCTCGCCTTGAGCGAAGGTATGGTGGCCATGTAAAGGCAAGCCTTCGAGTTGATGAGGAGCTCTCATAGCGACCTTATTGTGCATCGTGATGCGAGTATAGATAACTATAGAGAAACAAAAAAAAAAAAACCTGTTCTGTACTCAAGTAGTAGAGGACTTTGCTTCTATATTAATATAGAAGCGGTGATGACTGACGATTTGGCAATGCCTCGTAAAAGTCGAATACAGGGTAGAAGCACCGGTCTAGATGGGACGATAATCCGAATATGGAAACAAGCTCAAGAGCTTAACTTGGCTTATAAGACAGCCAAACGAAGCAACAAAGCCTTAGCTTTAATTTGTTCCTCCAAAGAGAAGAAACAGAAAGATCAAGGGTGAAATGGGCATTAATTCCCGTGGATTCATACAAGTTGGTTCTTATATAAGATCAAAGCTGCCTGTTATCTCTCTCAGTGAAAGATGCATGCAGTTGATACTAAGAAAAGGGCACCTAAGACCCAGATCATGGGCAACGAACAAAAGAATAAGATGCAGCGTAAGCCGAGAGCGGGCACACTATTAGAAGAGACAGTAGATATTATAAGTATATATTATATTAAAAGCAAGACACGGAAAGGAAAGAGCCACGGGAAACAAAGCAAAAAGTAAGGACGACGACGGCCTTTATATTAGTAAGCCTGCTGGACACTCAAGGTTACTTACTTTTTCAGTGTTACTTTGCCTTCTCCGGTTTTCTCTTCCTCCATCCAAAAGAGAAAGAGCCAGCATTGTAGCCCGCTACAACCATAAAAAAAATATTCAAGAATATAATACACACAAAAAAAAAAAAAAAAAGGCTGTTGCTCGTGCATTTTTTCTCTCCAACAAAGATTCTCCCTCGGTTGGTCTCCTTGGTCAGCAACATGTAAATATGGAACAATTTATGTGTGTGCTTGTTTGCAGTACAAACAAGAGGCTGTGCGGACGCAGCACCTCGCTATTTTCTTTTCGGCCCCAAGACTACATACAATCAGGGCTAGGTCTGGAGCCCAGCATCGTCAGGGTCCCTTTGACACCGTCGATAGCGTCTCAATTATGATGCGCAGAACCTCATCATTCGATACCTTCTTTCTCTCTGGTGTTCTACTCAGGAGATTGTTCGACAAGAGTTCAAGGCTAAATGACTGCAGGCATAAACTTACGGATCGTTTCATTGTTTGATTTTAGATTTACATGGGCGGTAAATCGGTGTAGATAGACATGTTATAAACTTTCAAGCGTGTTTTTTTTGGGGGAATTTCCGTTTCTCTGTCTATCTTTCATTTTTTTTTTCCTAATCATTGAGTTTCTAGGACTACGAAGATACTATTTTCTGTCTATATCGTCTCCAGAAACAAGCAGCCTAAGAAGACTTTGCTCCTGTGATGTCAACATTCAGCATGGAAAGAAAATACTATTAAATATAATATTGAAATATTAATCCCAGCTCCGAGTTCTTCCTAGGCAATGGATCTTTCAGATCTTTCGGAGGGCACTGCAAAACAAGAGAAAACAAAATGGCAAGAAACAAGCCTATGTTATTCTGCTATGTATATTTCATAATTTCAGCACCAGAACAACGAAGTCTTCTTTTCATCTCAATCTGCTAAAAAATGTATCACTGCGCAAAAATCGGGAGGCTCAGTGAATCACAGACATTTGAAATGGGAGGAGGATATACCAGACGAAGCTTTGAAGATCAGACTTAACTTAAGCATAGCCACATGCCTTATTAGCACTTCTCTCTGCATAGTATATTAGCAGCATGTTATATTCCTATTGTAGTAGCCGTTCTGTAAAAGTTGGAGAAAGCTTCTTCTTCCTTTCGTTTGTTTTAGCCTCTCATGCGAAAAGACCTTTGGGATGTTGTTGTCTCCCCCCTCCCCTTCGAAAACAAAGAAACGAAAAAGGTAACCTGGAACCATTTGAAGCTCTGACTAATACTACTGGTACTACTTAGTACTGGCAAGAGAAGGTTTCTTCGTTTATCTCAGCAAAGGAGAGGAAAACAAAGGAAAGAGTTGTCTAGGAAGCGGTCGCCCATGATCATTATACTTGAAAACAGGAAGAATGACCTCCCTTTCAAGTTTTATTACTTGTCAAAATCTTCCCCTTCATATGATCCACGGTCGCTCATATGACATTTTCCAGGCGAGCAGAGAAAGTCAGGGCTGTCAGATGGGAGAGAGCATGTTCTTTGTCTCCTTTTGCTTCTCTCGTAAAAGCTAAAAGGGACATACTAATTCCTTCGAATCAAAAAAAAAATATATATATAATAGATAAAAAATAGAAAGGTGATATTACAGGACTTTGTGCCCTATAACTCCTAAATATAAGCGTAAAACAAACTGGGAAATCACAAAACCTGGAGAAATAAGAAACGGCTTGCTTTGCTTTCCCATACTTGCTAAGAAAGGCGGGGAAATTGCAGTCACCGTACATGACATTTGCATTGCTGCGGATATTTAGTTGCATTTTTAACTCCTACTTCATGTAGTCTGGCTTTGGGAAAGCAATGGAGGGGCGATGATATGTCAGAATGCGGAGAAGCAAATTAACAAGAAACAAGTTCGATCCTGCCTACCTAAAAGCCTCAAAGATTTGTTGTCCTAATTAATTGGAGCTTCTTTCCAAACGTCACGCGAAAGGACAAAGGAATTTGGAGACCCTTTTTTTTTTTCCTTTAGCGCCGTCAATGATACATAAAGAATATAATCGCTCGTTTTGTTCTAGGGCTCAGACGCCAGAATTTACAACTAGTACTACTCCAAAAACGCAAATCGGAGACGAGAGTTCGGATCGCCGAGATCAAGACCGCGTTTCGAGATCTATTTGCCTCATCAACATGTTCTCAACTATGTAATATTTTACGACAGTTCTTAGTAGATCTTCACATGGCCAGTCACGATATATAAACATCATCTCAACTAAAGCCCGGGCTTTGTGATATGGGGGGTTGCGTGTTACTTGTTTTCCCTTGATTGATCTTTCTCGCTCGCTTGAGAAAATAAAATAAAATAAAAAGCAATACATAGTACAAAGATAGTACGTGATCAATTTGCAGCCGGCCAAAAACAGCTTCCCTTCTGGTTCTCGGCTATGGTTGAAATTATAAATTAATCAATATTGCTACTCGCGCCGAAAAAGGAACTTGCATGAATATGAACAGATATTGAGACTGTTCTAGACATTTTCATCATACATAAACCCTACACTATGTTAAACCTGCTAATCATCTATGTTTAACCCTAATAATTGCCGGAGATTTTGCTACTAGTTGTCTCTCTCTTCACTTTTGTTTATAATATGACTACGACTGCATACGTGAATCCTATCGCTATCGTTCGGTTTTCTTAATCGATTTATTTATTGATAATGAAAACAAACGTCATATGTTAATCATGGTAAGCAATATCGTCGTATGTTCTGACTTTACCTACATGCCAACCTAATACTAACAGTAAACACTGTAACACTCTGTCACATATCTCTTTATAGTCACTATCAAATAACATGCCATACATGACAGTTCGTGTGTATAATCCATCTCTCTATTTTAGCCCCGTCATGCTCGTATCATTGCCCCCTTTATCTCCTCATCGAACTCGATATCAAACAGTCTCTATGTATATATAGATACACATATGCAGATATTGATATTGATATATATCTACTATGCAAGTCTTGCCTATGCATTGCTTACCAATTAGATATGCCGGTATGCACACTACTAATTACTCTTTGATACATGTCACTTTCATGTGTCAGACTCGCATCGTTTATAGACTGCACATGGCGTTCAGCTTATGTAGTTTATCCTGTAATTAGACTAGATGCTACTATCATCTTACATTTAGCATCGAGTGCCATCCTCTACTTGGAGCTATAGACACACAACATATACATAGCTTTAACTAACTGAGATGTATGCCGTAGTACCCGCGTACATTTCGGTTCTTTCAAAACTGTGACCAGGATATTTATATAGCTACACGACATGCCCTGTACTCAAAGAGCCTTTTCTCTATAAGTAGGATCATAAAGTTACCGGATTTACGATGACTTCTTTGCCGCGATACCCTCGAGTTACGTAGTACATTGTTGCTTGTGACATGTGGCACACGTGTCGTGGTTCGTATCTCTTCCAGTTTGCATATCAGAGGAACAAGTTTTTTTTTGGGGTGTAACTGTAGTCAGCTATCTTGAGAAATATGTATACTTATGTTATAGTCTATAATCATATTATTCAGCGAAGGATAAAATCTAGCAGTTTGTCTCCGCGTTTGTAGGGCTTACTCAGACTATCTTTGCTTGCTTTCCTAAACCCGACAGAAACTCTTACTAAATGTCTCGTCATAGTTCACTTCTAATCGAGTAATGAGTTGAAAAAAAAAACCCTTTTTACTAGGCGGCATCAAAAGCCCCTAAAAAACCGACCCTTTCTGTACTTCCTCCTCGTTGCAACCGCCCGTGTCTACAGACAAATCAATATATCTTGGCTCTTCTTATCAGGGAACGAGAATAGTTGTGTGTTGTAGTGTTATGCAGTCAAGCCCATGAATTCCATTACTAGATAATAGTGCTCCTGTGTTTGAAGCTATGACTGTGGTTTTCATCTTATATTCACTTCTATAATAACAACATGAAAAAGCAGAAAACAGAGAAAGTCAAAATAAAAATAAAACAAAACTATGACAGTAGTTGGACTGCTTGGGCCCTTTAGAAAGAGGCAGTCCATACCAAAGGATATCTCGCGTTGGTACTTAATTTAGTCTCGTGGTACGCGATGTCTGGGTGGAAGGTAACGGGCAATCGTTGTGGCTAGTTCCTCGAGGGGGTTGAGGAGGACTCGGGTCTCAACAATGGAGAATGAGTTAAGAAGCACATGATTAGTGTGCAATGCCCTTAAGAAAGCAAGCCTCGTTGTCATGATACTGCAACTCAAAAAGTCCCTTACTGGACTGAAGGTTGTAAGAGTGAAGGTTAGGAATGAAAGAGTGTTGTAGTACAATATTACAGATAGGGTTAGGGTATATATATAGAGCGTATGGCTGAGTTATGAGAACTTGGTCGGCACGAGATCGGAACAGAAAGATTATCCTTCCATCTTTTTACTCTAGTGGACTGAAGTCGCCTTTCCACATGGCTATAGGACCCCATTCTGGCAAAGTTCCAAGGTAATATAAGTTGGCTAACAAGGAGATCGGATTACGCCATGATCGACCATGGATGCTTGTTGTTTATTCTATTAAGAGACCAGAGGAATTCCAAGGGGCCAGTTATTATGACTGGAGTTAGGATCTTAGCGCGAATCTATACTGATGCTAGGCAAAAGCTTTTGGTGATAGATTACTAAATAGATGGGAACAGGATGGGAGAAAAAAGAAAGTAGAGATGCTAAGTCGAGGTAGAAGAAAAGATCTGCTAGAGCCCTAATACTAGAAAATATATAACACAGATAGCATCTCCTAGGACTTATCGAGGTCGATTAAACTTGGTAATGATTAGTAGTTAGCGGATGTTATCAGAGGCATTTGAAGATACGAAGTGCAATATGCGGAGAAAGGGTTGCGTGGGATGTCTAGAATATCTGCTGATATCAGAACGGCACGCATAAAGTTGTATATCATGATACAGGCTGCATATTTTAGTGTCTCCCACAAAGTGAGCTAGTGGCTATTACATTGGCGGAATGTGAGAAATGAACAGTAAACGAGAGCCCCCCCTCCCTCTTTTTATATATTGATAGGTTTGGTCAGCCCAGCTGGGCTATTTACCGCTGGGCGTGGAATTGAGGGCTACGCTTTGGGAAAAGGGAACAGCTTCCCTGGCCGCCTTTCGAGATGCTTAGAGAATAACGAACAAATATGACAAGGCCAAGCTAGGCAAAGGCAAAGCAAGCTGGCAGTCATGCCCATAATAGAAGCGATAATTGCTGGCGACGGATCGAATAGGTTGCATTCGCTCGGAGTTGGACTAGGTCAAAGCTGGCCGGAACTGGGGTTCGACATGATCCGAGATAGATATGGTGAGAAAGAGAGAGAGAGAGAGAGAGAGAGAGAGAGAGAGAGAGAGAGAGAGAACGAGAGAACGAGATACAGGCATAGTAAAGGGTAAACACAGAGAAAAGGATATATTCTTGACCTACGTACGAGAACAAGACCTCCCCCTAACATGGACATTGTTAGCACTAGGTGGAGATTGTGTCCTGAACAGTCAATCGTTATACCGGCAGACTAGACACCTCAATCTGAGCACGACCTGTCATTTTGGGACAGAGTGGGAAAGCCATGCTAGACTTTTGACGGAGCTACCATTTCATAATGCAACCGAATCAGAAACAAAAAAGATAAGACACTAAAGTATGTATCAACTAGAGAAGAAACTAAAGAAACTAAAGCAGAGACTAAAGCAAATGTGTAGGGGCTGCTGCATCGAGACGGGCTCCACTTGACATGTCGTCCTGCTGGAAAGGAGTAATCATAGGATGACAGCGCAAGAGATCAGAAAGCACAATTTTACTAGGCCTAGAGTGACATCCAAGTGAACATGGATGGTTCGTGGCTGGTCGGGCTCTATTTCGATGTCTTTACCATCTGGTACAGACTGCTAAAGCGTATGCAGAAAGGCTTGCCTTTTAGTGTCATTTTTGCATATTCATAGATATTTTCATTACTATCGTTTCTACTTTCAGGCAATATTTGAATCAGAAGATGATTACTGATAGAAAATAAGAAGATGAAACAGGCAGTAAGAAAGAAAAGAAAAGAAAAGAAAAGAAAAGAAAAGAAAAACTAGAAAATCGAACCTTGGCCGGGTTCCTCCTTTTCATTTATTCGTTTTTATTTCTTCCTTTTTCATCTTCAATCATCGCCAAAATCTCTGGCCAATCCAGTCGATCAACCATCTAGTCTATCGCCATGCTCCCCTCTCTCTTGTATTCTCTTTGACTTATTCGCCTTGACTAGAAACAGCGACCAGAACCTTACTGTTAACAACCAAAGCTTCTCTGCTTAGCTATCTCTCGCTTCTCGTTGTCGTCTATGCCACGATTTGGCCTTAAGCCTGCTTGCATCCCGCTATTGACTTACCGGTTCTCAAGCAAATTGGCTTAGTGTTTTATATGTAAGTAGAAGACATAAGAAAAAGGAAAACAACCTATGAAATACGACCGTCGTCATATGAGATTTGATTGGCCTTGCAACGAAGACAAGGTCCAGCTAGCAAGCTGCTCTAGCGTTGCTTTGACGTTTAGATATCCTCTTGCCTTTCTGACGTGCCAGTGCTTGCTTGCAATTCCGCCTTCTATTTCCTTGACTGGCTGGCCCTGTTGGTTGGTTGCCTGTGCCTGTGCTTGTACTCTAAGTAGCCTGTACAAAGCGCCTGTGCCTGTGTCAATCGCAATACCGCCCTGGTTCTTCCCAGTACATGTCCTCTTTCCACGCAGACCATCAAGCAGGCATGAGAGAAAAAAATTGCGGTTGGTGATGAAGATGGAGGAGCACTACTGCTACATTGAATTTTTTTTATTTTTATTTTTATTCTAAATTTTTTTTTTTGGGATGACAAGGCTGGCTGAATGGTCACTTAGCTAGGCCAGGCCTAGAAACATACCTCAGGGTCTTGCGATATCACCTATTCATAGACTAACTAACAATGGGTACACACACTATTCTCCGGCTGAGGGGCCAGGCCACGAGATATTACGTTCAATTCAATAGACCCTACATACACAATAGCAGCCTTTGTGCAATCTATCCCTTGCCAGCTCATTACCAACTTGACCGTGAAGAAGTCTTCACACGCTAGTGTTCGCATGATTCTCCGAGAGACAACTGCCACTAGTAACAATAGCATCTTATCTAGCCAATTGAAGACCCTAAACCGCTATAACCATCAATGGCACCAGGATACGACCTTTTCAGCCAGTGGACCAGTCGTTCAGTAGCAGCGAACAGACACTGTCCAGTCACTTTAGAGCCCATAGAAGTGCAACTGTCATTCATCTCTCTCAAATGAGCCCGCACAAACGGGCGAACAGACACTGCTCAAAGAAATCACCTTCTTCTACATAGACCTCTACAGAGGCGCACAAGAGCCCGGCTCTAAGACAATCGCCTGCAAATCCTCCCATCCGCAACGGAACGCTCTAATTTTACCCAATCCTCGCCACAGTTGCCATGGACTGGCCTGCCCCTACCAATCTACCGACCAGAACCATGGAAGCAGTAGAAACAAGAAAAAAAAAAATCTAGAAAAGGAAGTCCAGGTCTTGTTAAGAGAATTCTACGCCACTTAGACTTAGCTAGCTGGACGTGGAGGCGTTAAAAGAACTTGTAGATGTCATTTTAGATGTCATTTCACCGCTCTCCTCTCCTACCGTACAATCCAATCCCAGCAACTGGCGTTCTCGTAATATCAGCTGTATATTCATTCACCTCTAGATCCAAGCCAATGTAGCTGGCAGTGGTCGGACTCCATCCTCTCTTTTCCTTCTCTTTGCCTATTGCTTGTTGCTGTTATTGTTGCTGGCGCCGGGAGTGCATTATATCTGTCGAGTTCCCTTTCTCCTTATTAGCATCGTGATATGTATCATTGATAGCGGTCTACCACTACTGCACTCTGTTGTTGAACACCTGCGAATCTGAGAGGTCGAACTTCTTCGACATATCCCACGACTACATTTACTCATCTTCTTGCTCCTCCTTCCCGTGGATACCGACAAGAAAACCGCTCCTCAGCTCTATCGTGTACTATACTACAAGAGCTGTCCCCGGCCTGCACAAGAGACTCGTCGCAAAGCTATATATACATATATATATATATATATATACGCCTTTGCGCAACGTCGCGCAGCAGTCCTAAGGGCAGCACAATCAATCTAAATATACAGCAAGGCACCATCTTGAATACAGCGCGAAGTTCAAGTGGCTCGCCGCCTGTTCGCCACAATGGTGGATTCTAAAGCTCACCGTCGCTCTGTTCTCTCACAGCAATCCTCGACAGCCAGCTCCAACGACGCTCGTCGTTCTAACCGGCGGTCTTTCATATTCGATCACGAGTCTTCTCTGTTTATATCACCAGCGCTGTCGGCAGTATCGATTCCTGATTCACGGCCACCTTCTGTGCTATTTCTCGACCTCGACAACGACGAAGACGACGACGACGACGACGACGACCTAGAAATCTCACCGTCACCAAACGCCTTGACGACAAGCTTTCAACAGCCATTACGTCAACTGAGGCACTCTAACGGAAAGAAGATTACAAGTGCCGCGGAAAGGCGCAACAGCTGCATAATCGGTCCTAGCAGCAGTAGCAGCAGCAGCAACATCAGCGCCGACTACAAGAACAAACGAGCTAGTTTCAGCGCTAGCCATAGCAGAATCGCCAGTCAGAAGCGCTCCAGCCACATATCAACGTCAACACACAATCCCAATCGCGACTCGCTCATCTCCATTATCGACGACCCCTTCTTCTTGAGTCTGCAACTAGGCTCTCTACCGGACGGCCCGTCTCTCGATTCAATAGCACAGACACTTGCAGCAGAGGACGAAGCCAGCCGCGTTGCCCGCGCCCGCGACAGGAAGCTGGACCACGCCTACACGACATCGTTCATCGACACCGACCCTGATCCTGAGTACGGAGAAGACGGCGACGACGACTACGACGACGACGACGACAACTACCAAGAAGCCGAAGACAACGACTGCTTTAGGCCACTACCATTGTTGAAGCTTAACACGACATTTGTATCGCCATCAGCGTCCGCCGGCGAGCTGCCATACGTGGAGGAAGAAGTTGCGCTGTCTCCACGCGATGCTGGCCCAGTAAAGCCGACATTCCATATACCGCAGTACGACTGGTCGCGCCACCGCAAACGCCAATCCTTGATTATCGATAGTGTGCGTCCAGAGCACCAACAAAGCATGCAAAACTACCCAAGTAGCCGGAAAGAGGTGAGAAATAAACAAACCCCAATTTCTTTTGTGTTCAAATAAGTCAATGCTGTATATATGATGTCATGAAAACAACACCAATTTAGAAGGCATTACTTCGTTAGTTGACAGGACAAGAAACGAGCAAACTCTATCCATACACACCTTCTGGGGTGGGGGGTTTTTTTTTCTTTTCTTTTCTTTTCTTTCTCCCCCCCCCCTCCTCTCTGCTTCTGTTTTAACCCTCTTGGAGCCTATCATTCCTTCTGTCATCCTTTGCTCAGGCGATATGCGGCTATATGTGAGCTGCATGAACAATGCTGTCTTTTTTGTCGCACGAACCAGTAGCCGGTTAAGCATCCGTACAAGTGTACATGTATACACATATACCTACATATATAGACTGGCGGCACACGAACGGCTGCAGCTTGTTGTGGATTTTTTTTCTTTTACCTCTATTTTTCTAAAAGACAAGAAAGACCACCAACTGGCTGGATAGACACGAAGAGCCAAGACTGAGAAACACGTTCTTTCTGCCCGCTGATTCGCCCATCAGCTCCCTCCTTGTCTCCCTGTGGCTGGCGCTGCCGACTTATTTGTTTAATTTTATTCGTTGCTGTTATATAAGCATACTGTGCTGTGCATTGTATACTATTACGACTTGGACAAATACTCTGGTCGGCCAGTCCGTCTAACCGCCTTCTTCTGCTGTAAATGACATTTGGCTAGCTATGTGCACTAGCACTACCTGTATATGTAACCAACCGTAACGCTGACCCTTCACCCTGTTCCCTCACCTACAGCACCAGTTCTTCACCACCAACAACAGCAACCCGCGAGCGCGCACTCGAACGACGACGATTGGCGCTGCCGCCATGGAAAACTTCAACATTGCCGTGATTGGCGCTTCGGGCGTGGGCAAGTCGACGTATATCCAGCGCGTGGTTGGCCTCTCGCGGCCGCCGCTGTCGGATGCGTCCACCGTATCGTTTGCCGTTGACAATGTGTCGTATGCGACGACGCTGGTGGAGCTAAACCTGGAGTATTTCGACTTTGGACCGAACCAGCCGATGCAATGGCCCAAGCAAATCAACGGACTCATCACTCCGCAGGTAGACGGCGCGCTGATTCTATACGATGTAACGAACATTGAGAGCACGCGCGACCTACACAGAACACTGGGTGAGTTTATATCATGGTTCTGCAAGTTATGTATGCTTCTGCCAATATGGGCCTCCAGGCTAATTCCATATTCAATTCTTTGTTTGTGTCTAGATGCGCTCACAAAATCCCGACTCCCAGCAGTCCTCGTGGCATGCAAATGCGACCGTCCCCAAAATTGCCGGGAAGTCAATGCGGAAGGCATGGCAAGCCACGACCGTTTCAAGGCATGCGTGGACAACTTTACACTGTCGTCCAACAAGCCCGAGCACGCTCGAATCTGCCTGACCACTATAATGCGCGCTGCAATTAAGATGCGACGAGGTAAGAAAAACAGAAAAAAAAAAGTCAGAAAACACACCAAACCCCAGATATCAACCAACCACCGCTGCTATCCTTTCGGTCCTGTCCTGTTCGCCTTGTGTTCGTTTAGCTGTGGCTCTGCGTTTCAACACCTTGCGTAATATTCATTCGCCCTGTTCCTGCAGCACGAGAAGCCTCGTCTTTTTATTATTATTTGATTTTATTTCATTTTAGCCCTTCTACAGGGTTGTCTGAGCCCAAACTCAAACGAGCCTCACAACTTGCGAGCTAGAAGCCGCTCCTACAAAAACCAGGACACCAGTCCCCACTTTAGGGAACGAAACATAGCATCGGCGCTTCTATATCGAGGGTCTCTTCCTATTTAGTCTCTTTAGCTCTAGTACTAGTTGCTGGACAACCAAATCAACCCCAAGACTGACTTGACCCAGCATAAGCACCCCCCTCCCATCTCTCTCACTCTCGACCTTCCCCCGATCGCACGTTTCATGATCCCTGACCAGCGCTGTGCCTTTGCTAACCAATCTACCCACCATTTCTGTGTTTGCTCCCTGCTCTAGACACTGTTGAACCTCCATTCAGACGACGGGCTGCATCTGCCACCAATCTAGAAGCCCCCTTTGATGCTAACCACGCATCGCGTCCCCTGAGCCAACACAGCAAGCACAGCCGTGCAAGCTCAGACATGTCCGCCATCCGCGGTTTCTCATCTGCTACCCACAATCCCGACCAGTATCGAGCCCGAAGTCCTCGTGCGGCCTTTCCCAGCAGCTCTGATATCTTTGGCGCCGCCGATATTGAAGAGGAGCCGTCGTCTCCCTTTTTCTCTCCCACCTTTAACGACTTCAACCACACCTCTTCGTCCTCACATTCGTACGCGTACGACGCCTCTTCGCCTATAGTTGCCACAACTCCAAACACCGCAATCTCTAGCAGTACCTTCTCATCATTTTATGGAACCAGCAAGCGCGCTCCCAACATCCGACTGAATAGCGTCACCTCGAGCGACTCGTTTCTCGATATGGAAGAATCCGATGGCGAAGCCAACGTCTCGCACCGCACCTCGGACGATGTGCCGATTTTGCAGCGGGATACTGACACACTCTACGATCCCGAGTTCGACAAGGCGTCACGCAAGAGCGGCAGCTCTAGTGCTGGCCGCACCGCACCAACTGGTGTCTCTTTTGCAGACCTCATTGAGCGCCTGCTTGCTCTGCGCATGACTAAGGCCGAGCACAACTTTGCCGATGTCTTCCTGTGTCTGTACCGCAAGTTTGCCACACCCGGTGCGCTACTAACTGCTATCATTGACCGGCAGAACCAAGTCCAAAGTGACCGCACACAGCACTACTTGACCAAAACCGCTACCCAGCTTCGCATCACCGATGTTATCGTGAAGTGGGTGTCAGTCTACCCGGGCGATTTTGCCCGTCCCTTTACCCGCTGTAAGCTTCGCGAGCTGGTGCGGGATCTTTCCAGAGAGCCCATCTTTGCTGTCGCTGCTCAGCAAATACAAACATGTCTCGCATCTAGTGTAGTGGAAAACGACGATACATGCTGGGAGCTTAGTGACGATGCTGCAGAGACCGATGCTGATAAGTCCGGTATCCACGCCGATTTATTCAGCGGCATCAGCACGCTGCGCCTTGAAGATGATGACCGCATGCCCTCCATGCATGGTCTAGACCTCGAAATCCACGACCCATCCTCGCTAAGTGCCGGCTCTGGCATCCAGTCACACTACATCTCTGTCGAAGACTACGAACGGGCAGCTGCTAAATTTACTCCTTCCGAGCAATTGCCGATGCACAAGAACCGTTATCACCAGTTCATGGATATCCCCAATGAAGAGATTATCGACGAATTGACGCGCATGGACTGGGTCATGTTCTGCTCGATCCGCGTGCGAGACTTTGTGCGGTATGTCGGTCTCAACACAGAGGAGAAGGCACGAGCAAAGAGCTTGAAGAACGTTCAGCGCATGATATCCCACTTTAATCACATTGCGCGCTGGGTTGCCAACATGATTCTGCTGCGCGATAAACCCAAACACAGAGCGCAGATACTGGAAAAATTCATTGACATTGCCCACAAGCTGCGTGGGTACAACAACTACAACGGCCTGGCCGCTGTTCTCGCTGGCCTTAACAGCACATCAATCCACCGACTTGCACAGACCAAGGCGCTGATCCCGGCGGATGCCCAGAAGCAGCTAGCCATGTTGACGCTGCTAATGGCGACGCAGAAGAGCCATTTTGCCTACCGCTTAGCCTGGGAGAACTCGCCGCTGCCACGCATTCCCTTCATTCCGCTCCATCTGCGCGACCTGGTATCGGCCGAAGAGGGCAACCCAACGCTCATACCCACAGACGACGTGCCGCCGCATGGGCAGCTGATCAACTGGAACAAGTTTGATGTGCTCGGCGAGGTCCTGCTACCGATCATGCGTAGCCAGAGCCAGGAGTACCCAAATCTGCGGCGCAACGAAACGGCGCGCGAGTTAATACTAGACTGTAAAATGCCGACTGATGAAGACGAGATCTATGCGCGCAGCACGGAAGTCGAGAGTGCGTTGGCAAACGCAGCATTGCCTCTGGAAGCAGCTAAGAAGAAGTTTCCGTGGTTTGCGAAGTAAAAACAAACTAAAAAACTACTGAAAAGAGCAAGTTATGAAGTATCCTGTTTTCTTTCTATTTCCTTGTTGGGTATTCTTTCCTTTTCTTCTCTTTCGGCTTCGGAGTTTATTTGTGCATATAGAGGCTTGCTATTTGTTTAACTTTCTTTCTGGGTGGCGGGGCGGGGAGGGGG
>LXGT01000500.1:0-15411 GCA_001640655.1 Endoconidiophora laricicola
TTAGTCGTTAGCTAGCTGACCGCCACTAGTCCCGAAAAATGCTTGAAGTGTTAAATATACGTAACAATAACGACAATGACAACAGCATCACAGGCATAGGGTTCATGTATATAGTAGTTGATAATGTCACATAATTTCAGATTGGGATCACTCGAAAAATATATTATAAAAAATGAAAAGAAGCTAGAAAGAAATGAAACAGGTCTCTGGACCTGAGGAAAAAAGAGTGAAGAAGAATAAGATATAAAGTGTGAGAGCCAAAGGAGCCTTTTCCTTTCGAAGCATGCGTCTAGCACTTTTCAGTCTTGGAGGCCTCGCAAGAGCCGTTGGACTTGTCACAACCCTTGTAAGCCTGGCATTGAGTGCCCTCAAAGCAGTTATCTGAGTAGCTAGCCTTTTGAAAGTGTTAGTTTTTCGTACCATATAGTCGAACAAAGCTAGGTAACTTACAGTGTCGCCCAGGTTGGGGTTGATGCCGATCAGCTCACCACCATCAATAGCAGTGACATTCTCCATATGGACAGAGCGAGCGCAGTTGTCAACGCAGTTGCCGCACGAGCGGTAGACCTTGCCGTAGTCATTGGCATAGAAGTTCATGACGTTGACGTGGCCGCATCCGTTGTGCTGGATAACCTTGTCGGCTGCCTTAAGGGCGCCGCCGCCGTTGATGGTGCTAACTCCATCGCCCTTGAGCGAGATGGCGTCCTCGCAAACATCAACGAACCAAAGGTTCTCCAACGTACAGGAGCCTAAGCAGTAGACGCCTTCCCTCTGAGCGGCGCCAATGATGACGTTGCGCAGGGTGGCGCCTTCTTCAAGAACGAAGACAGTGTCCTTCTGGCCTAATCAGTAACCACAAGTTAGTAATCTGTCCTTAGAATTATACGTGTATGGAGCTAGACTAGACTTACCACCCTCAGCCTGACCTTCACAGGCCACTCCACGGTCATAAGTGTAGTATTCGCCATCGAAGGTGGCGCCCTTAGCAATGGTTTGAGACGCAGACAGCTTCTTATAGCCCTTAGAAGACGGAATGGACTGAGTCTTGCAAGTAGCAGCAAAAGCAGTGGGTAGAGTAGCCAGAGCAGCAACGAAAATGGTAGGGAAGTACATCGTAAGTAAAAGAGTGGGAGTAATAGTTATAAAGGATTGAAGTAAGAGCAGATAAGCTACGTCAAGTAGGTAAATATCAAGATGTAAAAACGAAAGTAGGCGAGAACGAGAGAATATAAAAACCACTAGGGCTGGTAATAGACAATAGACTGATCGACAGTGATGATGATAAGATGTAAGAGACTTCTTCTCGATCTAAAAGCGACCATTGGTGCCCTTTTATATCATTTAGATACCACAACTTCAACATAAACGAAATTCATACTAGCAAGTCCTGCCGCCTTGCCAAAGATAAAATGCTAATTAACCCAAAATTTAGCAGCAAACCCAGGCAAGCTCAAGCAAGCCCCGGACGAGCCAAGCCAGAGCCAAGCCAACGCCAAGCCAGAGCCAAGACTGCCGAGCACTTGCTAGTGAGGCATCGCCCATCTGCCCACAGGGTTTTATTGCGCGTTTAGAAACGAATGTACAGAAACCTAGAGAAATATGTAGTTCAGGAGGTTTACAGATGAGCCTTTTTGCTTTTATGGTAGGCTGATCTCACTGGACACAAGTTACTTCTACCCCTATACAACAATCTGATCATGGCGATCAGTCATGGCAATTGAGAAAATCATGAGCATCAGATCAGATATAGAAGCTGGCCATATGATCCTTGATCAAGGCGTCTACTATTCCTGTGCTATGGAGTTGAGGATTAGTTCCTTTGCGGGCATCTTGCTGAGTTAAGAAGCCTAACTTTAAACTTAGTTAAGAAAAATTTTTAATACGTTCTCACGTTTGGAGTTATTTCTAGTCTACGTCGAGGCCAGAAAGCTCTCACCAACACAACAGGAGAGCCTTTCTGTTTGAAATCTCTAGCTCTGGATATGCCAATATCCGGCCATTCTCTTCCGTCCGTTAAGCATTGAGCCCGGCATATGTTTCACTAAATACACAGAGTAACATGAACAGACATACTTATTGTAGCTTTGCTGTGATATTTCGCTCAAATATCTAGATCCTGTGTTTAAAAATATCCAGAATATATACACTCAGAGCTTCCTATGATATGAAACAATGTTTTTTTCTGTCTGACAGAACTCCAATACCCAGATTTTAATTCCGATAGAGGCTGTATCAAGTTCTGCACGGTCTAACACCAATGCCAAGAATACCAAGACTGGTTCGCGAAGTACGCTGATCATAGTTGATAGTGGGCACGTCCAAGAGCTGTTCTAAATCTCTGTCAGGTGTAGCCGTCTTTGTATGTCTTTTTATATCTTTGTCATTAAGGAAGTCTCAGTATGCAAACTGTGAACTACTGGTAAAGTTCCAAAACGCTACGTCTCATCTGTGGCAAATCTTCATCACACGACAAGCTATGCGTAACAACTAAAAAATGAATGCACAAATACACAGGCCCGTAGATAGATATAAGCAGGTTAAGTCTATGAAGGAAAAAGAAACAATAATGATGTTCAATACTACGTAGAGACAACCCTTTATTTTAGTAGCATCTGATAGTTGCGGTTAAAAACGTGCTGATCAAAACGGGCCTCATAGTAGCGAGCCGTCTAGTTTTTTTTTTATCATTAATCTTATTAGTATTGATAACTAGTGTGTACACTAAAAAGGTATCGTATGATCTCCGTGATTACAGTAGACATTAAATGCACATAATTATACACTGCAAAGCAACTAACCTTTAGAGCTCTCCTTTACTCAGGTCCTCGATATATACAATGCAAGAGCACACTCCTAATATCGTGCGTCTTGGCTCTTGGCAACCAGGATGTGGAACGAAGATAGTCCCTGAAATTAGGGTAGATTCCGCTTGCTAACCATTGGAACAAGAAAAACTGCTTGGCAATGAAGCCAATTGTTTAGGAGGTGTAAGTGGAGGTTTGATATTAATGCCCGTGGATTCCATTACTATACAAAAGAGCTTGCAACAACAAGGGTTCCGCTATTCAAGGAACCTATACGCATTAACATAGCATTCAGAGCAGTGTAGAGTTGGTACTCCCAGACCTGAACCTTTGACCGTAGGCTTTATGCGCACTTTTATACTGGATAACAAAAAAAAGAAAATAAAAACAGAGACAGACAAAAGTAAATTGACCAAAAATATGAGTTTGGTTAGACTGCTTGAACCTTTCGGAAAGAGGTAGTCCATACCGAGGGGTTACAGGGGCTGAGGTAATAGGCACCTTGGGGTTTATTGATTATGGTTTCAAGGTACTTGACGTTGGTGGGTGCAGCGGTAAGACTAGTTCCTTTAGGGGGACCGAGAAGAGCTCAGATTGTAGTAATGGGAGATGAATTGCAAAGCATACATGACGGGCAGCAGGGGGAAGAGCGCTCGTTGGTGTTGTAGGATGGCGTTTTTTGGTTCAAAAGGTGCCATACCAAAAATTAGAAGCCTGGAAGTATAAGTGGAATGCATATGATATTATACTGTTAGGGTTAATGATACGACATAGCCTTAACCACCTTTTAGTGACGATTCCTAGTTTGATAGACGCGTTGCCTTCAACCTAGAGAGGAACAATCGAACTAATAACTGATGATATCTTCTATTCAAGCAAAACTAACCAAGAGATCGAACAATGCAGAAAGATAGAAGCAATAACTCCAACACCTAAGCCATATGCAAGCCCCGCTTTCGCACTAGCGTCCTAATGTAATGTTTATGAAGAATATAAAACCCCACTTCAGAATTAGGGTTGAAACGGGTTTATTCTGACCCCAAGGTAAATTCCAAGGTACGTACAACCTGTTGATTGACTTATAAACCTATCATTAGGGTTAGAAATACATACCCACTTGTTCGCGCTAGGCCTCACTGAAACCTGCTAGGCGGACTCACTAGATATTATAGCATAAGAATAGTAACTACATAATGGGAAGAATATCCCAGCCATTACTAGTAAAAACATCTATCTGACTTTACTTCATAATTATTTGAACTAACTGTTTACTCTTCAAAGCATCCATGAACAAGTGAAACCTAGTACGCGCTGCACTTCCTGCACCACCATGAACTAACATCACGACTGAAAATTATAGCCTCATACTATGTGCGAGCTAAGAGGTGGTGTTGATTGGCTGGTTGTTACCGCTTTAGTAGCTGCCGCTTTTACTATTTGTGTTAATACTAAGTGACCAGAGGAGGCAATAACCATATTGGTGGTTCGCTATTAGACATAAACAAAAGAAAAATAAACCTGCCAATTGAATTACGCAAACCATATTCTAACTTCAAGCCTGTGTTTGTTGTCGCCGTATTGCCATTTGCGATATCGTATCTTTTATCGCCCGTCTTATCCTCGACTCTCACTCCCTCCTTATCTACCAGCCGGTCTCATACATGAAATCCAAGCTGTCGCCATGTCTGTACCCGCGATACAATCTCCACCAACCGCCCCAACCGAGACTCTATGGGAGCCGCCATCGAATAAGGAGATGATGGAATCACAGTCACTTGAGTTGCTGAATATGGCGCTCAAACAGTCTGTTGCAAAACCGACGATATTCCCCGCTGTGACTGCAAAGAAAAAGCGAGGCCATAGAATGATTAACGACGAGTATCCAGCCAAGGGCCGCTTCAGATGCAAACACCAGTCTATCGTACGGTATTGGTCTAGTACGGCCACCTGCTTTCGTTGTGGCAAGCCAGGCGACGCTGGCTGGCTGTATCGTTGTTGTGTAGATCGAGATATCATCATCGAGTCTAGCCCGGAAGATGTCGCGGTGTGTAATCGTCAGCAAGCGCCTTTACTACTTGAATTTACTGCTAATACTGCTATAGTCTGGCCTTCATACGTTTGATGGCTTGGGCGAGGCACTGCAGCCCTTGATAGGCCCACGATCGAAAACCCAGTTGACGACATTCCCTGAAGTCGACGAGCACCAAGACCTTCCATTACCAACTGGCCTCGAACCGCTCTCCAGAACAGACCAAATTATCCGAGAACAGCGATTCAAGGTATGAATATCATGCCATTGATAAATTACATATGCTTACAGTAGTTAGGTATACCATATGGCTGCTCGTGATACGAAGAATATTTCAAGCTTCTACCACTTGAACTCGCCCAGACCACATCTACCTAATCTCGCCTCAGAATGTAGGTTTAGATGTTGTTCCAAGTGCAAGCCTTATCTCAAGCAACAATCATTTCTCTCATTGAATTCTATCTTACATGGTGAAGTTCCAGCCACTGCAGTCACAGGCTTTGGGTTTCATTTATTGCATGCCCGTCCAGTGGTCAATGCCGCGCTTCTACGTCGGTTCGCAAATAAAGGAATTGGAGCGTTAGTTGAGCAGGAACCGGAACATTCTGTAAGTTTAATGGCGTACTAATAGTAGTGTAGCTTCATGTTAGGGATATCTGGCTAACATATAGCTTTACTTTCTTTCTCTCAGACTACTACGAAATCTCGCATCCCGCCATTCTTAGACCAACACATACTAGAGAAGCGAGGCCCCACAAGGCCATTAGAAAACCCACATCTTATAGAGGATGAAAAATCGGTGATACAGGCCATGGCAATACTAAGAAAGAAACCCGAGCCTGGATGTCCAGAACTTCGCCCTAGGGGAGATGATTTTGACTCATATCTTCACAGAGTTCCTTGGGTAGATCCTGAATATCTGGCTTCCCCAAACACCCTTCCACAAACTGAAAATCGTACAGAGCCGTACAGATCCACAACAACATGTTATGATAAAGTCAAGACGAGTAACATCAGTCAGGCGACATCATTTACAGATATTGAAAGCCTTGATGGCACTTGTATAAAGTCAGAATTTACAACAGGGTTGGATTCTCCTGCTATTGCGACTAATATCACTACGACTACTACACGCAACTACAGAGCCAGAAAAAAGTTGGATGCTAGTTTGGGGGAGTGGGTGGCAGCAATTTCGAATTTTGGCATCCAACGACCTTTGAATCTTGAGTTGAATCTTCCAGGCACTAGCAACGGTTGTCAGACATCCGATTTGAATACGCCCAACAAGAGACAAGGACTCGTGTTTGAGTTGCAACCCCAGACGACGACTCCTCAGGGAACACCCCGACAAGCACAGCAAAAATCAAACCCCAAAGCTGAGGCACTACAAACTCCCAGTAGCGATACCAATACTAAGAGGCTACAACAAGACCAAAGGGGGGACTCACTAACACCAAATGACCGACCTCAGACCCCTCCGATATCAAAAACAATGCCGAACATCACGCTCACTGTTGAAAGCCGCACATCAACTTCAAGTTCACTTAATACGTCGAGACTTCGATCCCTTCCTAGGATTGTTATTCCGGCCCATGCCCCACTTGCTAAGTCCCGCATTCCGCGGCCGTCGCCTGCGCGAAGTACAAAGCCAGTGCCATACCAAAGCCGAGCAGAGAAAGAAGTGTGTTCAGGCAATAGGTCTAGCAGCATTCGGAAACAGAACAGTTGGAGGTCGCGGATTCGATCTACAAGTAGCCGGATGTCGAAGTTGATCGGATAAAGCGAGAGGGCTAAGTATCATTAGCACCAATAGCTGCTAGCAAGCATCTGAAAAAAAAGCGTTCACCTATGTTATACTCATAAATTGTATTAATAGACCTATTTTACAGTTTAACAGTATTATAAATCTCTGTATTGAGCTAGGCAAATATTAGTAGCTTCTTGTAATTGTAACCTGACAGTTGATATTAGGCCATATTGTCGTCGTGATCTTGTGTTACGATAGCCTTCATCATGCGATTTCCAACAGCAGTGGCTTCGACGAAACGAGGCTCGAAGAACTTCTGGGTGCTCACAAAGCGCTCGCGCCACATATCGAAATGGCCAGAGTTGACACACTCGGCCCAGCCACGGGCAGCAAAGGTGAACTCGAGATCGTCGGAGCGGTATGTATGGTCGTCGACGGCCGTACGCAAGGCATTGTCCAGCAACGTTTCAGAGTTGAAGAGATACTCGGTCACGCCAAGCCAAATACGGAACAGGGGCGTCGAGCAGAGCATGTGGTCGTACGGAACGATGCCGCGCTGGGCCCAGCAGTCGACCATGGCCAAGAGCGAGAGATGGTTGTTGGGGCGCGGCTTGTCGGTTCCCTCCTCGCGTAGGGTGAACTGCTCCAAAAGATCGGCACGGAGCAGCGGCTTGCGCGCCCACTTGGGTGCATCAGCCTTGCCAAAGACCTTGTCCTTTGCGGCAAAGACACGGGTGCGCAGGGTAGAGAGGTCGCCGACAACCATGAGCTTGTACAGATCAGTGACGCTGGAGGCATACTGGGTAATTTGCGAGCGGGCCTCTGGGTTGAGGATGGCTAAGCCGGCGTATACGTGCCATTTAGCGCTGTAGATGCGTAGCATGATGTTGATCTTGACGTTCTCGATGCCGCCGACGTAGCGCTGTGAGGCCCAGGGAAACTGGCTCTCGGCGTGCCACGCCTTGCCCATGCTGAGGAAGGCCACGTGGGTGACAGCCTGCGTGTCTGCAGTGATGCGATCATGATCGCGTGCGCTGAGATAGACGTGCTTGGAACCGAGGCAGGAGAGTACGGCTTCAACTTTTTGGAGCGATGAGGTGCTGGCACGGTGTTGAATGAGGACGAGCGGCTGGCCTCTGGGGTCTACGCGAGGTCCATGGAGGCTGTGGCACGAGACGATGTCAACGTCGGGCGGCAGGACGGCTTCGAAAGCGCGGACTTCAGGGTCTTTACACGAAGTTTGGCCGCCGACGATGGCGCCCAATTTGGTGGCTACGACAGCATGATGTGGTTAGACCATTGCTTAAATGAGTTTGGCATACGGTAAGAAGATGGCTGCGCTTTCGTTTTGCGTTATTTATTTATAAGCAAAAGAAGAATAGGCGAGCTGGAGCATCCTCTACTAACGAGAGATATAAAAAAAGGGACATACATGGGCCATATTGTGCGATCACGGCGCCGATGACGGAGGCCTCGACGTTGTAGATGACGTAGTCGCTGGCGCGAGATACCAGGTGGCCGTTACGGCAGATCTCTATCGTCTATAGGACGAAAAGGCCAGTCTCAGCAAATGGGTTCCTTTTCTTATGAAAGATGAAAATACATAGTTCTTTTCTCTTTCATTAATCTCTTCCATGAATTGGAAGAGACAAGGCGACGAAGAGAAGGAAAAACTACTTATATAGTAGGTAACAGAAGAGGTATAAGACATTAACAAGATCACGGTTGTAGAGGATGGGACTTTAGCCAGCCATTGAGTATAAGTTGACAGCCAAAGGACCCCAACCCATAAGTAGAAATAAATAAGTCTCTTGTGTGAAGTGGAAAACAAAAGAAAGGAAAGGTGAGCACCGTACAGTTCCTACAAACTCTTCCTTGAGCTTCTCGTACTTTTCTTCTCTATCACACGCTAATATTCTACGACGGCGGGTAAAGACGAGGTTATCATTAGTTGAGGGTTTAATAGAAGGCTGTGAAAATCCTGAATGCAACATATTAGCAATTTGAATCCATAGTGGATGTTCTCAAAAGAAGTTTGTTGGTTATTTGCTCAGACGATAGTTTGTTAAGGTAGCTAGCGTTGACATCATCGATAGCCCGCACCAAACCGGGGCCAGAATGGTTACCCGGCGTGGCAACAGACAATACTCGAGCCAAATGCGCTCTAGTCATCATAGCGAAGAGAAGGGGGGAATAGAAAATGAAAAACGGAGATACAAACTTACCAATTCAAAGAACTGCGGGCGCCAAAGATAAAATTTCTTATATCATGTGTGGCCTCTAGTAGAGGAAGAGGGGGAGATATAGCAAGTAGTTATTTTTATTACTTTCTATCTTGCTTGTGTTTTACTCACCTCCAACCCGCAGCTGATAGGCGCTGGGCATACATTTTGCCCATGTCACCCATACCAATAAGGCCGACAGTGAAGCCAGCCTTTTTCAAGTTCTCTGCGGAAACCTCCATTATTGCTTTTGCAACTATCAATGCTCTGGTATTCTTTATAGTATATTTCTTGTTCGTTCGTTCGGAAGCGTCAACCTTGACCGAGGGATGGAAACGGGGAGCCGGACGGACGGGTCAAGTCTCTTCCACCTCGATAAGAAACGCTACGAAGGGAACGAAAGGAAGAGGTTATCTAGAAAGAATATAAAGAAGCAATGATAGAAATAGGAAGTTGAAGGCGCTAGGAATTCAATAGAGAAAAGGAAGATAAGAAGGGAAAAAAATTGATAGGAAGGAGAAAAAGAAATAGAAGAGTCTCGTCAGGACAAGACCAAGACTTTATAGTTGACAGAAGAAAGCAAAAGAAAAAAAAAAAAAAGAAAAAAGAGGATCAAAATATTTAGCCAGAGAATTTTCTGTTTTTGAAAGTGGGGCCGTTTCTTCTTTCTCTTTTCCTCTGATCTTGGCGCGTTCAAAATTCCCTATTTATGCTCTTAGGCGGCGTGATTGATGTGGGCTTTTTTTTCTCCCTAAAGTGGGGCTAAGAATAAGATAGAGAATTCACGAGTTGTACATATGCTGTTTATTCGCAAGACCTTCCATCCTCGATATATGCATATTGGAAAGAAATGCGGATGGGTGACTACCCGTAAATGAAGCTATTACGAAGCCCTCATAAGCCGTGAAGAAGTAGAAGTGAGGTTCAGATAAAAAGAGGCCAACTAGGTCTGTAATATCACATATATGTGACTTGTTCATTGAAAAAGCTTTAAAATCAAGAACAAGAAACATCAATATAAGAATGGCCCTCTACTCGCTCGGCTCCAATGGCAACGGCCAGCTCGGTGTCGGCCACTTTGAAGATATCTCTGTGCCGCAACCAAGCCTATTTGCCTCTCCACCCATATCACAGCCTCTAGAAGTCCTTAGCTATGCCTTTGGTGGAAACCACGCACTCTTGCTTCTCAATGATGAGATCGCCGTTGATGCCCCGTCTTCACCAAAAGCACAATTACCGTCGTCATCCCAGCAGACCACAGTAGCAGATCAAGAGAACCACCCTGTCATAGAAGATAGCACGCTGACGCAATGGCCGAGATGTCGTCTCTATTGTACCGGGTTGACGACAGCTGGTGCCTGTGGCTTAAATGCTCCTGCCAAGAAAGTAGCAAACTTCCGCCCCCTCATGCTGTTCCCACCACCACAATCTTCCTCTTCAAACCTAGCAGCAGAAACTGGCACGCCAACTCACATCGCAGCTACCTGGGATGCATCTATCGTTGTATTTGACGCTGAGCGGATATACACGCTTGGATCTGGATCTAAAGGTGAACTCGGTCTCGGCGCTCTTCCTGCTGAGATCATGCAATCTCCCTCTGCGACTCTGATCCCAGACTTCCCTCCCACTCCTTCTTCTCTACCACTGTCTCTAGAACCGCCTTTCCAGTGCAGAAAGATAGTCAGTCTGGCTGCCGGAATGGCCCACGTCATCCTCATATTAGACGACGGCAGTGTCTACGGCTGGGGCAACGGCCGTAAAGGCCAGCTCGGTCTCCCCTGCGACGGCGCCATCAAATCCCCGCGCCGAATTTCCTCACTGCAGCCAAACTTCCGCGCTACACGCGTTGTAGCAGGCAGAGAATTCTCTGTGCTTATCGATGCCGTCGGCCGCATCGAGGTTCTCGGTGGTGAGAAATGGGCTATCAAGGCAGCTGCACCTCGGAGAATTGAGGACTGGGTCGACATCAAAGCTGGCTGGGGTAACGTATATGTCCTACGGGGCAATGGTGAGGTCGTGGCTTGGGGGCGTAAAGACCATGGACAGCTTCCGCCAAAGGATATTCCGAGTATCGCTAAGATTGCGGCGGGTAGTGAACATGTGGTCTGCTTGACACGTGATGGTGACGTGATCTCGTGGGGATGGGGTGAACATGGAAACTGTGGTCCCGGAGCAGATGAAAATGGCGATGTTGAAGGACACTTCAACGTCCTTGTTTCTCGGGAGAATGTTCCCAAGGGACAGGTGATTGGAAGTATAGGGGCTGGATGTGCGACATCTTGGATCAATACAGTAAACTCAATATATAACGTTGGCGAGCTGTAAAGATCATATGTTGATACTGACTCATAGCGTCATTGAGATTGCCGTCCTGCCGTCTTAAACAATTATCATAACATAAAAATACAATCTGTTAGGCAACGTCTTTATATAGGTAGTTTACTATACTATCCACACATATAAGATGACAAGATAATGAACAACACCATAGAAAGAAACGCCACATTTACGGACAAATTAGTTTGTTAATGATGGTGTCCTTGTCAGTATTATAAGGTATGAACTAGAGACTACCCTGATATGAACAGCATCTATATCTACAGGCCGTAGAAAAGTCCTAGCTTCGAAGCTTCTGAAACCTTCTGAGTTGGTTCAAAGCCCGCCTGACTAAAAGTATCTTCCTGTTGGTGTTCAGACGACGTTCCGTTATCGCCGGTCGATGATGCAGAAGCTGCTGCTGGTTCCTATGAATGAATCACACATGAGTTAGCATATTCATCAAGATATAAAAGCATAAAGCCAATAGTCCATCCACATACATTACTATCGTCCCAGCCAAGCCCAACATATGCATCCTCTTGCTCATCTTCGTCATACACCCGGACTGGCTCCCACCCGTCATCGGCCACAAACAGTCCATCTTCAAGGACCGCTGCACTTGCTCTCGGTGGAACCTGCTGACTCTGCTGTGGCCTGATATCAAAGAACGACATTCTTGATGCAGTGGGCCCATTGCTTCCAGCAGCGCCTGAACCCGAAGGCGTCGGCAGTTGCTTCTGTATCTGTATTCTTCGAGGCGGCAACATACCACTGCCCACCACTGGAATCGCCGGCTGTGCACTTCCCATGCGTGGAACTTCCCGCTGCCGTGCCGCTGCTGTTATCGAGGCAGCCACCATACGCTCCGATGCCGATGGTGCTAGTTGTACCGGCGTCACGCGTCGTACACCAGACGGACGTTTCGGTGCAGAACCAGCCTCGAGAGCATGCGGGGCGGGTGTAGCTTCGGCCTTCTTGCGACGTGTTTTCTGTCCAGGTATCACGCTACCACGTTCGCCAACAGTCATCAAGAGAAACTCGCAACCAATCGCATCGCCGTCATATGAAAAGCGTATAGGACGCTCAGGGACGGAGTATTTAGCACGTAAGTCAGCGCCAATGAGACCAGCATGCTGGACAATGGCACGGAAGTCGCGAACGCTGATTATCACATGTAAGCCTTCTTCTACCTCAACATCATCAAATTCATCGAGGTCAACGGCAATGCTAGTCTGCAATGGCTTCTTGAGGACCTCATCAGCGTGCAGGGCTTTTTCTGTGTAGCAGTTGAAGTTGACATGTTCGCTGTCGGAGTTAATATCTAACAATTCAACACCCGGGCCGAAATGCTCCATGATCTGACGCAAAGTACGACTTGCAATGACCCAATGATGCGTCGCCTCGTCGGAGTTAAAACGCGCATGAACAACGGAAGCATTCTCAAATGTCAGGCGATGTGTTGACACACAGCCATTGCGGAAGACCATACGGACAACAAAGCGGCTCTTGACGTTTGGCCCATCTTCAACTACCACTGAACAATGATCAATGGTGGCAGCGCGATCTCCTGAGCTGTCTTTAGACGAGGAATCACCCCCGCTAGTCCGACCGCGGAAGATGGAGATGAGAACGCGGGAGTATAATCGACAGAAGAACCTTTCCGAATCATGATTACCTGTGAACTTGTACTTGGAAAAAAATCTAGTATGGCTGAATGTGAAACAGGCATAAGCCGATTTGGTGGGGTTGATGGCTGATAGCATAAACTATCACTAGCAACATTAGTATCTAGAACAATGATAATGGTAACAACGGAAGTAGCTGGGATACGATAGATCTCACAAACCTTGTCTTTCTGCGCCTCTAGAGACACTTCATCGTGGAATTTGCTCAAGCACGTCAACGCGTCGCGTAAAACGGTAACACCATCTTCACTTAGAGTAAAACTCAGGACGGACATGATCCAATCGTCTTTCTGCCGTGATTTCAATGAAAGGTAAAAACAAGGTACAACTAAAAAAAAAAGAGATACGTCTTGAGAACAGTGGCAGCCTTGTTATGATTGTGGCATTGAAAACAATTGAGTGCGTAGTAAGTCGTCTAATTTATCAACCATTGATAAATTGCATTAATTAAAAATGGAAGAGCAAGACT
Organism: Endoconidiophora laricicola; assembly: GCA_001640655.1. Lineage (NCBI taxonomy): Eukaryota > Fungi > Ascomycota > Sordariomycetes > Microascales > Ceratocystidaceae > Endoconidiophora > Endoconidiophora laricicola. The sequence continues at coordinate 13,276 of LXGT01000500.1, forward strand.
GACATGAGATGTATAGCGAGTGCTGATGATTGAATAATTTTTAATATTCCCTTTGAGGTTTTGGAAAAAAATAATGCAAATAAACACGAGTATCTACAAATTGTGCGTCTATAGTGTCAAAAAAAGGCAGGAACCTCGAAAAAAGCAGTTCAGCCGCTGCTAGCCTTTCAAGCTATGGTCATCATGGATAGATCAAACTATTATTCTCATCAGCGGACTCTCAGTTTGGGATATCTCACAAGTTGAACTTAAACTATCTACTATATTTATATAGTTGTATGATTGCATTCGATTATAGTTGATAACCAAACTCATTAAGGCCATGTGACACTAGTTAGATACCTGGACAGACCATCACAGAACGTCAACTCCTAAGCCCCATGCTTCCGCCTAAGGAACTACTATAGATAAACCCCCAAAAAGCAAGGCAATATAAATTAAGAGAGACAACGCCCCCCCCCCCCCCCCCCCCCCCCCAAAAAAAAAAAATTTGGTTTTTTTTAAAAAAAATAAAAGAAATAGACAAGGAAATGGTCAGAAAAGGGGATGTGAGAAACAAGTGTAACTATGCAAACCTACTATCGGGGACAGCTTCAAAATTGAACATTATAATGCCTCTAGCATAGTTGTATAGCAAATATCAGTCCTATCTGACTCTATTCCTACATCTCTTGTTTTTAGGCATAGCGGCAATCATCATATCGTAGAGTTTTTTTTTATAGCTATATCAGTAGCAAACGTGATTTAAACGATGCTGCCCAGACGAATTTTGACGTTGCCTGAAACCGACTTCAAGTTTGCCTGAGATTTTCCGCCATCCTTGTATCCGGTGACTGTCTTGGATATGCCGCGACCAGTTCTTGTGATATCATTGATGTGAACGCCAGTGCCAGCGACCGTGATCTTTCCGCTCAACACATGAGCTTCGAAATTGCCAGCCCACGAATCAGGCATAAAGACATTGACGGCCCCAGATGTTGAAGAGTGTTTGCTCTTAAAGCATGCCAGACCGGCCGTGGAAAAAGGAGAAACAATCAGAGAGCCGTCATCGACGCGAGGCAAGCTCACGAAAACAGGTTCGCGGACGTTGATGTCATGACGTCCTGAAATGGTAACCGTCTTCAGATACGAGTCGCAAGAGGTTCCAAAAGAGGGCAGTACAGGCAGCAAGTCGACATCTAGAGACCCAGAAACAGAGGTCAGCTCCACGGAAGATCCGATCAGAATAGAGGCATTCAAGTCGCCTGATGAGGTCGATATAGTCGTGACATAGTCACGAGCAGGAATTGTTTCGGCGTCTAGTAGCATATTGACCTTGACATCGCCAGATTTAGAATGAATTTGCAGGTTGGTAGCAACAGAATGGTCAGCTAGAGGGTCTTGCGGGGCTAAGGAGAGGCCGATGTTACCGGAGATCGAAGATATCGAGAGAAGATCACGCAGAGGAAGCTTCAGATCAACATCACCGCTTACAGTCGATGCAGTGAAGACGTCAGCATCGAGTATGTTGTCTAGCTGTGACTCGATAGTACCGCTAATAGTATTAAGTGCCACAGAATGGGCGCGCAGTTCAAACGACTTTTGGATCAGTTCCTCTAAGTGCACGGTATTCACACCAAGGTGGTTGAGCTGAGCCCCGGTAGGCGCAGTGATGGCCACTCTGATCTGGGCACAGGGCGCCTTGTTGGCTTCATGCCAAGCAATTGGGCCGGGTGTTCGTATGATGAGGGACTGTGCCTGAGCATCCCAAGTGACGTCCACTACCAGGTTAGCATGGTTGGTGATAACCTCGACAGAGGCACTAGACGCTGATCCGTCTTGCTGGAAGATGACGTCGCCAAAGATGTAGGGATATTGCAGGCCATTGTTGTTATGAGATTTTTCAGATGGCTTCTGCAAAATCGTCAGGTTTTCAGTGGCCGAGTACGTCACAGGGAACGTTTTGCGTGGTTGGCGAATTTCCGAGGATAAGCACACGCTGCCGGGCTCCCAGATGACATTGCCATTGTCTCCAATACGGTAGTGCCGGCCAGTCAGCGATGGTCCGTCACGAATGGTATTCTAATATGTTTAAAGAGACAAAGAGTTAGTATAAGAGCCTCACATGTGAAGTCTCTAGCCACATGGGGGGGGGGG
>LXGT01000501.1:0-15460 GCA_001640655.1 Endoconidiophora laricicola
CCCCCCCCACCACCTCTGTCTTGAAGCCTGGAGACGCTTGTCTTGTATCTCGACTTGGCCGATCGTGTCCATCTGTCGCTAGCAGCATTGAATTGACTGGCCTTGCGCTCGCCGAGCCGTCCACCTGCTAAATACCTAATATCTTAATTCACGGCTGTCACCAGTCACCATGGCCAGCAACAGAGCATCCGTCTTTATCGAAGCTGCCGATTCGCAGCTCGACCTTTCGCTAGCCCACTCTGGAAACCCCGGCACCTCTATCGATGAAGCCCCTCCCCGAACTAGCAGCGCGACCGCCACACCTGCCATCGCCGAACATGCTGTTGATCCCGTAGTCGAGAAGCAGGTGAACGAGGTCCTATCTTCAGAGGTGAGAATTCAAACCAGCATGCGTCTTCAAAACTGGATAAATATGTACTAACGCCGCCACAGATTGCTATTTCTACGATGCTAAACCGTTTGAAACAAAGCATCGCAGCTGCAAAGGTACGTTGTAATCTGTGTCTACAGTCACTCGAACACTGCGCCCCGACTACCTGCTAACGCCGCGTAGGAATTCTCGACCTTTCTCAAGAAGCGCTCTCTGCTGGAAGACGACCATGCCCAGGGCATCAAGAAACTCTGCCGTCTGACCCAGGAAGCTATCCACCGGCCAGACCACAAACAGGGTACCTTTGCTCAAGCCTATGAAGACACCATTACCATCCAAGACCGCATGGCAGACAACGGCACTGCCTTCGCCCAAACATTATATCGCATGTCGGAGGAGCTGATGGAACTGGCCACCACTGCCGAACGTAACCGCAAGACATGGAAACAGACCGGACTTGCCGCCGAGCAGCGCGTGGCTGACTTTGAAAATGCCATGCGCAAATCAAAGCACAAGTACGACACATTGGCCGATGAATATGAACGAGCAAAGACTGGCGAGGTTCGCCAGACTGGCAAGATGTTTGGTTTCAAGGCACCCAAGTCCGCTGCGCAACAAGAGGAAGATCTTCTTCGCAAGGCTCAGGCTGCCGACAGCGACTACAAGAGCCGCGTGCAAACAGTGCAATCAGAGATGCAGGATCTTATCAGCAAGTCAAGACCTGAAGCAGTCTCAGCTTTAAGAGATCTAGTTCGGGAAACGGACTCTGGTCTAGCCATGCAAATGATGAAGTTTGGTAAGTCGTCGAAAGATCTACATTTAGTTTCTGTCAGCGAGAATATAATCACATATACACTAACCATGTAAATGCTTGTAATATATAGCCTTCCACAATGAAAAGCTGCTAGTCAACAATGGCATTTGCGTTAGCCCCCAAAAGCCTGGCGTCGAGAGCGATGGTAATCGCAGTCTTCGCGAAGTGGTCAACTCGATTAACAATGAGAACGATCTCAACGAGTTCATCGTCTCACACCATATCAAAATGCCGCCTTCGCATCCCATGCCTAGCTATGAGCGGCACCATGTAAGTCATATATATTGACTGCCATTGTCTTGAACCATACTAACATCATTCATCACAGGCTCTCGGCCCAACCCCTGGGGGTTTATCTACCTCTGCCACTAGCGGCCCCTTAGCAACACCGTTTGCACCCATATCACCACCTGCAAGCAACGCCCGGCCCAACTCGAATTCTAATGGTCCTCTGAACTCTAACAATTTTCAGTCGCAATCACTACCGCGGCCTAGCTCCAACCAGAACCAGCCAGCTTCTTCTCACTCTCGAAACTTTAGCATGGCATCGATTTTAGGCAGAGAACCAAAGACTGAGCAAATTCAACAGCCAACCTCCTCTAACGGATCCCTGGCGTCTCAGCCGCAGGGCACCAACAACAACAACAACAACAACAACAACATGTCTGAGGTATCTGGCCAGCCACAGTCGTCGCCACCGGGTTCCGGCAATGTTACACAGTCGCTTGCCAGCCCTCACGCACCATCAGGCCCAGGCTCTTCAGGAGCACCGGCCTCCTCATCTTCAGCCTCTGCAGGCAATCGTGCATCGATGCTGCCGCCCTCCAATAGCAATGGCCACATGCGTTATACCAGCGTGAGCTCTTCCGGCCCGCCCCAGCTTGGCGCGCTCTCGTTTCAAAGCCAGCCCAGCACCACATTGGCCCAATTTAACTCGTCCACCGCTGCTGTTGCTGAGCTACCTTTGAATTCACAGCTACCATCATCGACATCTGTACCTCTGCCCTCATCGCCTCCATCTACCTCCGCCAACCATACAACATCTGGTATTAATTCTTCAGCATACTCGCCACCGTCGTCTTCTTCTTTTGGGCTGTATAACTCTTCACAACAGTTAACATCTTCGCCGCCTGCTAACGACATGCGCGCTTCCATGTTTCTTCCCTCGCAACAACAGCCATATTCTAGCTTTCCTTCTAGTAGCGGTGGCCCAAGTGAAAACTCTAGAAAGGTTTTTGGCCTCTCGCTAGAGCACCTTTATGAGCGCGATGGCCTCGCCGTCCCAATGGTTGTCGTGCAGTGTCTGCAGGCTGTTGATCTGTATGGCCTAAGCATGGAAGGCATATACCGCCAGAGCGGAAGTGTCGCCCATATCAACAAGCTCAAGACCATGTTTGACACTGATTCGACTCAGGCACAACTTGACTTCCGCGTCCCTGAAAACTTCTTCCACGATGTCAATTCCGTCACCGGTTTACTGAAGCAATTCCTGCGTGATCTGCCCGATCCGCTACTGACTAACGAAAACCACCACAGCCTCATCGAGGCAGCACGTAAGTTGATTATTTGCTTAGCTCATTCTCCCATATAAACACCTATCTCTGTCTCTATCTATCCATCCATATATTCATCCCCCTTACACTACCTTATCTTGCGTATCATTTTCCTTCCATGCAAGGTATGTTGTCTTTTAGTGCGACGTAGCAATCGCTAACTTCACTTTCCGGTATCACAGAAATTGAAGAAGATGTCTTGCGCAGAGACACGCTACATGCCATCATTAACGGCCTGCCCGATCCCAACTATGCCACGCTACGGGCGTTGACACTGCATCTTCGCAAGGTCATGGAACAGGTTCATGTCACGCGTATGAATGCTCATAATCTGTCAGTTATCTTTGGTCCGACGCTGATGAGTTCGTCTGATCCGAGCACCAGCGTAGCAGATGCTGGTTGGCAAATTCGCGTTGTAGACACCATATTGCAGAACGCCTATCAGATTTTCGACGAGGACTAATTTCTTCAATCAGTTTTCACTTGTCCATCCACTCCCCCCCTCCCTTGAAATTATATTCTTGCTTTCCTTCTCTCCTTTCTACAAAGTATCTTTTACGATCTCAATGTATTTACCTGGCGGCTCTGAAGTTGTTGTTTTCCTCTATCCTGTTTTCACGTTGTCCTCTTATAAACAAGACTGCTGTTTTTCGTCTTTCTTGTTTTTAGGCTACTTATTATTCTGTACATTGGCTTTTCTTTCCATCTCATTTCCATATTCCTTCCCCCTCCCCCTCACCCTCCACCTTCTCATTGCTGTCGTTTTACCTGCGTGCTTATGTTGAGTTATCCGCCACTTTGTAGTATACAGGTGTCATTTGTCAGATTGAATTCTATTATTTAGTGATAAAACAGTAGGATCGTTCGTATATATTAGTACTATTTACGTTCATGTGTGCATGTCATCATATCACAAGAGATATACATACACTCTTCCTAATTTATGCATTGCAGGGCGCTTGACTATTTTATGAAGCAAAAGAAATATCATTAAAAGTACAGGACGTTCATATGTGTGCTTCTGGTAACGACATGAAATCCCGAGTATCATGAATAGAAAAAGAATAAAAGATGCAAAGATGAATCAAGCCCCTCACAGTACAATGATGTGACCCTTCATAGTGACACAAAAGAAGAAGGAAAAAAAGATTGCCTTGGAACAAACCCCACCGTCTATAAAGTGGAATAACATATACTAATTAACAACTAAGCAAATGGACAATGGAAGATGAGGGGCATATGAAGAAATTTGAGGTAATAAAAGAACATGACGTATGAATGCTTCAATGCCTGACTGAACGAGAAAAATATAACAAGTATGACAAAAAAACAGATATGATAACGATATTGTAAAGAGAAGTGAAGTAAAGAGAAAAGAAGATAAAAGTATGAATGATAAAGCACCGTTAAACTCCATCCAAATTTCCCCGCCAAAATAAACAAATATATAAGAAAATCCATCTACCATTGCCGGCGTTAAGAAGCAAAGCCTATCCAGTAACGAGAAAAAAAAATGTTGTACTTTAAAACAACAATGTGCCCACAAACATGTGTCATATACATGTACATAAAAGAACAAAAGAAAATAGAGTGATATGTCTCTTAACAAGAACAAGCGGTATGCCAAACGAGAACTTGATGATAAGGTGTATATGACGGACAAAAATGTTCCAAAGAACACAAAGGATAATGGTGATACTAATAGATATTGAAAATGGAGATAATTGGGTGAAAAAGAGATATAAGAAGGCGAGGAGTAAATGCTGTAATAAAATAGTGAAGTATCGACCGACGCGATATATGCTGGCTTAGTGCTTAGTGGTGGCTTTTGTGGGACAGCCAAATCACAGTATATTAGATCAAATGAGAACCAGATATACTTTACTGTAATTTAATGGCATCAAATAAGGTCAAACTAATGCTCGTGTCGTTTTCGCCCACGGTAGGAGTCGGCTCACTAAGCACTTCCCAGCGCCGTAGTAAAAAGGGAACAAGTCTATCAGTCTGCATCATAACAGGGTTTTGCATCTGGCCCAGTGCTTGTTTAAGCAGCACGTTGCGTCCGCCAGGGCCCAGAAGAGATTTATCCCGATGGCCTAAGAGAATACTGTCGGTAGCCATATCAGCGGGCTGCCCTAGCATATATCGGATACGCTCGTCCGACGAACGGATGGGATTCACAAGGCAAGGAGACTCTGGCGATGAGAGGATGTTGCGCGAGCATAGCTGCTTAGCTTCTTCACTTAGCGTATCAGCAAGCATTAGTGCAACATCAAAAACCTTTTTCCCTGGGGCAGCAGCCAAGGTAGCTTCATTTTGGGCGACTTCGTCAAGCTCAAGGAGAATACCAGACAGGACCATGACAAGATGGACGCGAACTTCCATCGATGCCGCGAAAGGCACATGGGATCGAGCTGTGATGTTTGAGCTATTAGGTGTAGCTACCGTTGCAGGTGTGGATGGTATGTCAGTGGGCGATGCGTTCATGAGAACAAACCTAAGCATAGCAGGAAGCCAGTTATCGAGAATCTGTTTTCGAACTATGGCTTTGTCCTCGGTCTGTTCCATAGCTAGCAGTTCCCAAAGATCATTCAAACGCTCAGCAATGCAAGGAGATAGCTGACCGGCACCACGAGTTGAACGACCACGAGACAAAGAGTCTACCACAGAGAGCAGTGTTTCCGCAGTTTGTATCTGTTCTGGCGTGCGCAGTACGTCATCCATGTTGCGAGCAGAGGGAATTATTTCGAGGAATTTGGCCTGCGCCTGAACCTTTAACTGCTGTGCTATATCATCATTGTTTTGGGGCAGTGCGTTCGTCCACATGATATGGCCGTTCTCGATAGCATTTCCCATAGCCTTGGTAAAGAGTTCAATCTGTGACGGGCTGTTTTCATCATTTTCGGTGACGTCGGCCGTGAGTGCGACAAATAATTTGAGCTGGCAAAACGGCAGTGTGAGTTCATTAGCCTTCTCAAGAATTAAATCATAAGATATTTCAGTGTGCTCAAAATCTTTGCCCATGAGGAGCCGCGTCGTAAGTCTGTCAATGAGTTTCGCAAGTTTTGGCGACTGTTGTTTATCTCCAAGAATAGAAGACACTAGGTTTGAGTCTCCAATGATAAGACTCTGCAGCTGTTGCACAACGGCGTCCCATCGACCTTTCTGATCTAGAGGTAGTCTGTCAGGAGCCGGAGTATCTATACATCCACCTCCTCTAACATACTCGTCCAGGGACTCTCTGATCAGCTTCAGCAACTCTTTCGGATTCTTGAGCCAGAGGATTTGTTGCTGTACATAAACTCGATAACTCTCCTCTAGTGACAAGACATTGGCGGATTGTGGCTTGCTTGAAGAAAGCTGCATGACCTCCTGCATGTATGTCGGGTGAACTTCTGATTGGCTACTAATGCCGATAGTTGCTAAAGCAGCCCGAATGATGAGAAGCAACTCGATACATCCAAGACTTATGAGAAGTGGTAAGATGTTCATGAGAGGCGGACGATCAATCCGAGTAATGAGTGTCTTAAGCCAGCTTTGCATGCGGGAGTCAAAGCGTGAGGTATCGAAGACACGTAGTCTAGCCAATAGAATGGCAAAAGCCCGCTGACGGTCATGCTGCTCTTTATCCCAACAAGATTCTAACCCGGAGATGGTCAGTTTGAACATTCTGTCCATGGTGCTAGGATCTGCTACGGTTCCGTTGGCTAATGACCGTTCGATTTCATCATGAAGATCGATATCCCCGTCGTGTATGATTCCAGTCATGCAGTCAGATACAGGGGAGCATGCATCTACTGAGAAATGTTTGTCTATCATGCGAAGCTTTTGTCTGAACTGTTCACTGGTAGCTTCTTGCCCCGGGATTCTAGTAGCCAAACTTGCCATAGAGGAAAGAAATGTTCGCTGCGCAGGTCCTTGGTCAATGGCAGGAAGGCGAGATGCCTCTAGTAGCAAGTCGTAAATGATGCGACTACGTCCAATGGCCGCTAGGCAAAAGAGATTGGCGTTCAATGTATCAGCACAACATGCCAAAACTTCCGGGTCGGAGTCTTTCGCAGTAGTAGCGAGGATATCGCCAAGTTTCGTGAAATCGGAGGCAGCTTCGAGAATGATTCGAGCAGAAGTGAAGGTAGATGCAGTGATTGGGGGTCCATTTTGAGACAAGTACCGATCTTTAAAGGCTTGTGCCACGGCTGAACCGACGGCCGTTTGTACCGTACGGCCACTCTTTCGCATCGGACCAACCAACTTGCTGGCAGGTTTGGTTGGAAGGTCGCGTATGAGAGAACCTGTCCATACCATTCCCATTGCCTGCATAGCAAGTTGAAGTGCCATATCAATATTTTCTTGTTCGTGTCTACAGAGATACCCGATGCGGCGCAGCATATTTTGTCGTGACCCAAGCGAGGCAGAATCTAGACAGTCCAGTGGTAATTCTAAAAGCATTCTGGTCAAACATGGGCCATCCGGATCGATTTGATCTGAGGATGTCAAGCCGCCTCTTGAAAGTAGCCAAGAGATATATCTAGGAACTGAGAGATCTCCAGACCGCACAAGTTCAGAAACAAGAATGAAAAGTGATTTCTTTCTGTCGTTTGCAGAGTCCGGAATAGTATCGATAAAATCAAGAATAGCTGATGTAACATCAATGTTCAACCGAGCACCTTCGCGAAGGAATCGTACAGTCACATACACTTTGCTATAACCTGGTCTATGGGCTGATGTACTCCATTCCATGAGGGTTTGCGCAAGAACGAGTTTGTCGTTCGCGAGGTTCCAGCAACGTTGGATAGTAGCCTCTGTTGGTGGCGTGAGCATCGTCGTATCGAGAAGTCGAACTAATTCTTGGCGTCTAGTGGGTTGTGTCATGGTGTTAGATGTCAATAACCAGGAATTCCGAGAGTTAATCGTGTTGAATGCCTCCAAAGCAATGGAGTCGTCGGGTGATAAGAATCCATGTAGGGCGTCTTTATGCTTCAGCCAGGTCGATGGAGATATGAAGCTGTCGGGGCTCAATATGAGTATTGATTTAATTAAGCTGGACAGATTGGCCGATAGTTCTGACAACAGGTCCCCGTCGTCATCATTATGGATCTGTGATACGGATATATATATATATATGTGTTAGTTGCCTATTGAGGTTTGAGCATACGATAACACTTACGGCTGTGAGGTGTGATAATAAAGCAATGACAAGTCTGCGTCCATTTTTGCGTGCCCTTAGTAGGTCGTTCCAGTATATTTTTGTTATTAATAGCCACATTGGTAACTTGCTTTGTCGGCACGATTCTAGAGATTGGACAAGCCAGTCTATGTAATGATCCCGATCAAGGAGTCCTTCGGAGTAGAGACTAGCAGAGACACGTATACTATAGAGACTGTTAGTATATACCGCAAGTTAGTTCAATTCGTAGAGTCTCTTACGCATAGGAGACCTTAGCCTTCCAGTCTTTCATACTGACTGACGATACCAAAGATTCAACGAACTGCTCAACAAATACAGTCCAATCTCTAATCCACTTAGTTTCACCTCCGATTACTATGGATCCGGAAGCACCTTTCCGCTTGAATGCACGGATTTCGTTGGCGCCAACGCATTTGGCAAGCCAGACAGCGCGGTCGATAGGTACACATTTGCTCAAACACTGGTCAAGTAAGGCCTTCCCACGAATGCCGTGAGGAATGGTGCGACTAAGTTTTCGTAATGAGCTTGTTGGGTTGGCGAGATCTTTTAACCAAAGCTCTCTTTTAGTATCAGTAAGAGTGACCCGAGGAGGGGGCTTGAATGTTGAAGCGGATGTGACTTGTCCCGTAGCCCGGCGTTGGGCCATGACTGTCGCAAAGATAGTAGAAAGTGCATTCAGGCCAGTTTTCTGCTTGATAGCTGATGGGACTGTACTTCGTGCACTAGTAGTCTCGACGAATGATGCTTGTTTGTCATAAGTATTTTGCTTATCGAAATATCCTGAGCGTATTATGGACTCCGTCATTTGATCTTCGGGATGGTTACCAGTCCATGGGAAAAAGTCGGCAAGCCCAGAGTTTGTCGCTTTTATAACACTAGTATTTCCAGCATCGGACTTTAAGGCAGCATCAGGCTTCCAGCTAGTTCGATACCGAGGGGCATCGACGGGACTTTCGGATGTCCATGCGCGTGGCCGGCCATCCTTCTTTAAAGTCTGTTGTGAGGGGGCTTGTTTCGTCGAGGGTTGCGGTATCGATGATATTGGACGGGCGAGACGATTGCGCCGTCTTGGTAATGGAAGGCTTCCTTCCTCTTGGGCTGATAAGCCATTCGTTGACATAACTGCATCAGACATGGAGATATCGATAGGGCTAGCATTAACATCAGGCGAGACAGAGGCTGCAAAAGGCGCTGTTGTTGGCAATATGCGCATGGTATTTGATAAGGCTATAGGCTCAGCAGCCGACGGGCGAAGCACTATCGAGTCGCTTGAGACTTCGGTCTTCAATCGGGAACCACCACGGCGCGGAGCAGCACCATACCGGTTCATGGCAACGAGCGCAAAATCGGAAGCGTCTACGTCGATGGCATTTTGATGTGGAGATGTATTTTGGGGGTCGCGGCGAACAGGCTGTTGTGGGTGCAACTGTTGCGCCAATAGATGTTGTGAGCGTTGTTGTTGCTGCTGCTGCTGCTGCTGCTGTTGTTGTTGTTGTTGTTGTTGTTGTTGCTGTTGGTGCGAAGACAGCTGGGGGTTGTGAGATAGTGATGTAGAGTTATTCAATGCTCGTTGAGGTAGGCGTTGTTGGACGCCCATTGGGGTCCGGGAGGTCATAGTTGATGATGCTGTTGATCCTCCATGACCAACATTCAGTAATTAGGTCGACAGATCTCTCGACGCCAGTAACAGTACGGTAAAGTATAGAAGCTAGCAGCGGCTAAGATGCGATGTAGGTGGCGACAGTTTAATACAACAACGGTCGGACAGATCGATATGGCGACACTGAAGGCGTGTAAAAGAAGGTATGTTTTATCGTGTTATGCGGTATATTTGTGTCGGTTCGATAGGCTTCAAGACGCGGAAATGGTGTCGTGAAGATGGATAGTAGTATGATGGTAGCAAGAACGTATACAATGATTGCCAGGAACGGGCGTAGAGTGAAAGTGGTAGGTCTTAGAGGCTGAGTGAGACCAGCCAAAAGGCAGTAGTAGTAGCATGGACCAAAGCCAAGTATTATTACTACTACTTGTGCAGTATGCTAGCGTGATCGAGTGACAGGGCCCCGATTTTCAAGACGAGCAAAAGCTAAACGAGGGCAGCCGGCTACCAAAAGCAGCAATCAGCGAGAAAGCGTTGTAATTTCACAACACTACGAAGCAACCTGGAAAGTGCCTGGGACGAGTGTGGCAAGGCCGAGCAGTCGGCATACAAGCCGTAGTAAGCGTTTATAGATTTATTGATATAAAGGGGCGGACTTAGGAAAGCGAAAAGCCGCGACGTAGATTTTGTTATGTCAGAAGCACATAAATGTATCGAATGGTGTAGGCAATAAGATATGTAATAAACGATGCGAGCTTGGAGTACGACTGCTAACGACCGCGGCTGATCTTTGAGAAACAAATGCAAAAAAAAAGTCACGGTCACGATCTACCACTATAAAAAGCCAAGGGCAGGGCGGCTTCTACTTTGAGCAACGGAAAACAGCAACGGGGGGTGCGCACCAACACTTGGTGTTAGGTTGCGTTATAAGCCATAGTGTTACAACAGCACTATAGTAATCAAATTCCCACCCACTGTGCAGCTTAGCGAAGACGTAGAGCCTGTAGGAAAAAGGTTCCGAGATAACCAGCAGCCGACCAGATACTTCACTGATATATACAGTAGAATACAATATTGGTGCAAGATGTTCCAATATTGCCTTCAAGAGATCTATGCTACAGTTGCTAAGTTATGCTAACCTCTGTTAATTTGTATCCCTTTGGTTACTGAGATTTGATTAGTTCATGAAGCGGATGCGGATGGGAATAGCTACTCTGTTGCGCTGTCAGCTGCTGACAGCTGTCTATATCAGTCTTATACTTATCTTGGCGTTTCACCCTAGGGTGCGCCTATCTTCTTCTCCAGGCGTCAAAAGATATGTTTTCTGCCTTAATATGCTTCAACAAGCTGATTAATGTATCGCGTCACCTGTATCTACACGTAAAGATATTGGGCCGTTCTCTCTGGAGGTTTCCTATATGGATCATGCCCTGCTGGCGTGTGGCTTTCTGTTTTTGTGTTTACATTGTTATCGTCAACTATTAGCTGGCTAGGCACAGCTGTCTGTCATACATAGTAGTTCCATCTATTCGGCTGAATACAGAAGCGTGCATTTTCCATGTATATTATGTATATTCGTACACATCATTGTTCAGGCTTAATTCACTAGAGCTACGCTAATCGGGGCGAGAATAGCACAGCCACCTGGTCAATTTTTTTTTAAAAAGAATTAATGGAAAATCGCGCACAGATATGATAGACTCCGAATAACTAGACATGTCCAAGCTAAATTTTCAATATTCCTTCGGTCTCTATCCTAAGCTGGCTAGCCATGAAGTACATTACATAAACAACCCACATACATCTACATCTGTACCTACGATACAGCCTGGCAGACTTTTTGTGTTTCTGGGATTTTTCAAGTTCCTGGCGCAGATGTGTCAGAAGTAAGCCCAACCACTCATAGTAGGTCTACGGATCGAGAGCCATACGATCACAACAACACACTCAGCACAACATGGCCCCGCCTCTAGCTGAAGTCTGAATCAATTCAAGGAGCTGTTATGTCCCGTGCTATGTCATGTGACTAGATGCCATTGATTGGTCTAGAAGGAGCCAAAAAAAAGTAATAATTTAACCAACTAAGCACAATATCATTGCTCAGAGGACACAATGGGTGGATCAAAGTCTTCCCAAAACGAATAAGATTAATGATTATAAAAAAAATACGTTTGTTTTTCCATGCCAAACTAACAATAGAGGGCTTTTGTTCTTCTCCATCCATCTTTCTTTACTAATAATGTATACATAGTGTACGTTCCAGCTGACATTAATATAACTAGCGAACCAGAATGCTCATTAATGATAACATGGTATCAGATGATTACTATACCCATTTTTCAGTGTAGTGTTTTAGTCTTATGATAAGCTATCCACTACTTTTGCTACCAGTATAATATTAGTAACTTGTTCAAGTTGCAACTTACTCAATAGGGTTATCAGGGTTGTAGATTGCTAAGGGTGCACTACCATGAAATCTGCAGATCGAAGCCTTCTTGAAAGCACTTCATGTTGTAGTTCCAGATGATGGCTATAATGGAGAGAGTGTAGGAGCATAATGTGAAGTTACTCTTATAACTATATGTAAAAAAATAAGGCACCAGTAACGAAAATTAGATATAGTTACAGGATTCTAAGCCTGATAATGAAGTATTTGAAGATTTTAATCCTGTGTTTTTCCTTTCCGATGTCAATACACTAGCCAGTAAAAAGCTAACAAGCGATACACCCTAAAGCTTTAGACTGAGACAGCTTCAATGCTTATAAGCCTATATGGGACCTTGTACGCTTACGCGAGACGGCGTTATATACTTAATAGCTCCTGTTGCCTTGTATGCAATGAAGACTTGTTTTATTTGCACTGAAGTTGACAAACCTGTACATTTCCACTAGTTTGATCGCTGCTCATCTTTGCAATGTGATCAAATTACTTTGGATAACGGCCATTGGTTTGGAGATATGACGATAGACAACTTTAGCATCGTGTTTCCATATATTACAATGTCCAACTGCTTGAGCCTTATTGGAAGTCATAAGTAATAGACCTATTACAAGCCCGCAATAAGCACCACAGTAAATGTCGTCTGAATACTGTCGTGTATAGAATCTCCATCTACCTGCGTGAACCTAACCCCCTCAGCATCAAGTCACGCTACATTATGAAGATAGAGCCAATGAATCCCGCCCATCAAGAGCACCCGTTGAATCTAGATTGGGCCATCCACAATGGGACTGAAGCATAATCTTGTAGTAGTGATTATGGTAGCGGGTATAGTTAGTGGGGCTCATATGGACCGTAAGACACAAAATTGGTTGAGGGTTTCTTCGTAGAAATTGTCCTATGAGATGAGTGTCTCAATACAAAGAAAGAGCATACAATTGGATTGGGCAACCTAAAACATGAGATCGTCATAACAGAAGCTCTAGAGAACATCAATATTGGGCGGAAAGATGTATATATCAGCATTGCTTCTCAAGACCACTTAGGAATGACTCTTGCATATATGGTGAGATTTAGCCACATATATATTTCGCCGTGATGGCAAGTACTATTCAGCGACGAAAATCAGTGATTTGAATACAATCTTACCGCGTAGAAGAAACTAGATGGAATAGGGTTTTGGGATGGATAAGATGGAGCTATATATGCATTATTATGGACATCACTATGTTGAGCAATGTGCTTTTAGGGAGGGGAGGATGGGGGTGGAATTGATCAGTTATCAGAATATGATGTCACATGGACTCAAAATATAGCTGATGCATTATTTAGTTCTGCGGAAGTAGCAAGATAGTAGTATACCAATGTGCAGTATACATGTATGTATGTGGATATACTACATGAACACAACTTCAATACTAAGACGCGTTTTTTTCTGCTTCTACAGAAAAGGCTCGAAGATGCAATAAATATACTGAATGCAAAATTCGAAACAAGACACGAGCTTATTAGACTTAAATATGCATGATTTGAAGTATGTCCTACTTAACGATAGTTTTACATTGAGCGAGATAGGTATTCTATTCATTTACACGATGATAACATTCATATAGTGTCATCGATGCATAAGTACTATCAAGAAACTATGGATGCTGTCTATAGGCGTGAGATTGAATCTTCATTTTAACTTAGTATTAACGTCTACATAATACACAATCAGAATTCCTTTGATTATATCGCATACTAGTAGAATGAATTAGATCTGGCCAGATAAGTAGGACTAATTTAGTGTAACTCGACCATCAAGAACTGAATGCTGGCAAAAGAGATGAAATGTGACATATAATTGGAGCATGACTTATAACATAATTATACTTATCATATCACGATATATGAATCATGTAATACTTACCATAATGCATAAAGACCAATTAATTGAGTTGCCATAAGAACTAGATATATAAAGAAGGCAACTACAGTATAGAGACATGACCTGACTAGAAGCTTAGAGGCGATCTAAGTTGACTTTTGAAAATTAGAAACTATCCATGCGTGTGCGATTCTTTACCGTATTACCGCTTCGCAGTCAAAGGTATATACTAGCAATATGAGTCTTATGAAAACCCACATATAATCGCGATATGTTACTAAGGCCCATCACTTTGGTTTGGTGAACAGGAAAACCCTAAGAGTAAAGACTGATAGTGATCCTTGCAAAGCAGTGACAGCAATTCTCGGTGACTAGTCAGTATTCCCGAAACAAATCGGACTGATTTAGTAACCCCCACCTCAAAACCCTGACTAGTTCGTCACTTGATACGACTGCCTTCTGGAAAGCTATCTTCCCGCTTTCCCTTGTGAGAGTACTTCCTTCTCATTTACACAAGCGGGTTGCCCCTAGGCACCGTCTAGCAGAGGGCGTCGTCTAGTGTGGTCTAAAATAGTCGAGTTAGTTGACATTAACTTCTTTATTAGCCACTTGATACCTCTTATAAATGACACTGTTTTTGAATGGTCAAGAGAAAACTCGGTATTGATTTCGTGCTACGTACGTACCTAGAGCTTTGCCTACAAAGCAAAGGAGGCAAAATAGCTCAGTATCATCGTAGTTAAAGTGCTGGTATTTGGCAGAGTCTCCATATACCGGCATGCTTCAGGTCACGGCTTTTGCCTTGTTTTTGGCCCATATATCTCACTAGATATTACCGTGCCTTGGGGGCATTGCTAGAGACTTGGTAAAGAGAGGGCGCTATCTGTTATCTATTTGCCACTAGCGACGAAAGCTTTGAGCTAGCAAACGTTTGATCCAAGTTTTGGCCCATGACATCGCAATAGTCTTGTCGACAGGTAGTTAGCGGGAGGTAGCTTTTTTTGTAAGCTTGTCTGCCTCCACAATGTAGTTTATACCTGGTATGCGGTGATAATCAGATCATAAGATGTATACTTTGTGGATCCCCAAAGGCCAGGTTTGAGAGCTGCTCATTGCTTTTTTTGTCATACATGTATTGTTGACAATATCTGGTCAATCGATGTGCGTCGTTTGGCCTATGGATTAGCTCATCGGCGGCGTACAAGATTAATTGATTGATGTTATATACTATTCTGCCTTTGCGCGGCTCAAGGTCCGCATTAGGCAGTCTGAGATCTAAGAAGACTAAGTACATTTGAGAGATGTTGACAAGGCGCCTTATCTGGCCCAGTGAACAGAACCCTGGGAGCAGGAGGCCAGTAGTGACCTTAGCATNCCGGCGACCAGTCCGGATTCCTAGAACAGTGAAAAACAAATTCAGCAAACCTCCACCTCTAAACCCTATATATAGTCCCTCCCTCAATTTAACAAACTCCTACTCTCCCACACGAGAGTACTTCACCCTCATCCTCTAATATTGTGCCCTATGGCGCTGCTAGGCGTAGGGCGTTGTCTGGAGTGATCTAGGATAATAGAGTTAACTGTTTTCAGCTTCTCTACTAACCACTTGACACCTCTTGCAGAGG